>NQII01015517.1:0-20376 GCA_002778355.1 Clitarchus hookeri
ATTTTAATAATACATTATTTTTTAATAATGTTTAATAACTATTTTAATATTATTATCAGTAAATTTTGAAATAATAATTTAATGTATTTTTATAAATTTTGAGAATTGTTGGGAATTGTTTAGGTTTTCAAGGTCAAAGGTCACCAGGTCCAGGTTAAAGGTCAAGGTCATGATCACCGACATCTAAGATGGCCGACAAGATGGCTGTTGGTTGACCGGAATGACAGAGCATGAACAGCTCCGATGCTCCGCGCCAGATGCCATTGTGCCAAAACATACTTTATCATTCTACTTATACGGTCTGAAAGGTCTCGTTGACCTGGTTCTTGACAGGAGCATTCCCCCGAATGCTGCAGGAAATCGTCTTGAGATCTTCCTTACTAGACTTTTGGGCCTATAATGCACATACAGTTCCACCGATTTAACACAATGCGGTAGTTCGACTGCCTAATACTGTACTTGTAAAATTACGCGGGTGGAGACCGTACAGACTTGCTTCTCACTAGTTTAGCTCACGCGNCGCGGGTGGAGACCGTACAGACTTGCTTCTCACTAGTTTAGCTCACGCGTTTTCGTCTGCATCGAGATGGCCGGTATACCTTCAGTCAGATAGCACCTGTAATTACTGTCATATTAATAAGTTAATGCGTAGAATACAGCCCACTCACAATTACGATGACGACACACAAATACCTTTATTCTATATAGTTGTACTGTGTGCACAGCTTGACAACACCGCCGCAGTTATGAGTGATGATGAGAGAGCCTTCGAACTGGACAGTTCGCTCTTTCGCTGCTCATAGTATTGCGGGTGGTCTGAGCTTTCGAGTGTTCATATGACCAAGTGCAGTTTGAGCTACCAAAGTCCTTTTTATGAACGAGCTGTACCGTACCATTTTCGAGTACCGCTCTCTTGTGCCTACATCACCAAACGGTAGAAATTAGGTGACCAAACTCGCTCGTTACACATGTATCCTCTCTACCCACTTCAGAACCTGATGCGCCACCCAAATAATTCTCTTGCTCTCTCACACGCAGAGGCCAGGACGCTCGCCTTCCACGAAGGCGAGCAGGGTTCAAATCCCGGTGAGGTCTCTGACGGATTTTTGCACGTGGAAATCGCGCAGGACAATGCCACTCACCGGCAGGTTTTCTCTGAGATCTCTCATCTCCATTCCACATCGCTTCACCCTCATCGGCTCTCGAGACCCAAATCTCTCCACACACACAATCTCTCTCTCTCACACTCTCTCTCTCTCCTACACACACACGATCAGTACCTACTTACATATGAACACATTTGTACACCATCCACTACTCTTTTCTTAGACAGGCTGTATTCATTGCTGTTTCGTCACTTCGCTGCTCCAAGTTATTTCAGCACTGTCGAGCTAAATGAGCGGCTCTTAGCCAAACTTCCTCGTGGCGTGTTCAGAACAACAGTCTTCATTAACTAACGGTATGGAGACTTCATTAGCGCAGACCGCTCTTTCTCGTACGTAGAATTTTTAATTACGCAGGCCGCCAGGTAGTAAAGCGGAAATAACGAGCAAGCCAACAGAAGATGAACGGCAGTCCGCCGAGTCTCGCCGTAACCGACTGAAGCCCAGAGGAGCGCGTATTAAGGAAATTATGCATTGAAACTGACATCGCCTTTAAACAATTGCGACGTTATTGAATTTTCACGCTATAAAACACGACTTCAACCTTCTTTCTGTCTAATGTGGTCTTCTATCGTTACGTCTTCAAGCTTCATGCTCCATCTCTACGACTTACCTGCCAGCCCTTGGTTATGTCAATGGTAGTTTGTGGGTTTGAGTACCATCTAAGGCACGAGTGTAGATTTCCTAGATTTATTTTATTATGCCTCAGTTTAAATCCGTTGGTTTGATGTACATACAGTAGTTCCCTCAAGCATGAACGTAAGGGAACAAATACACGACTTTTAGTGCCACCGTTACGTATTCACAATTATTGTAAATGGTATCTACGAAATATTAAAAGGACCTTGTCGAACAAGCTGTGGCGATAAGAAAATTTCCCTTTACCTGTTGGATTGATTATTTTGTGTTAAGTTAAATTATTTCCACAAAATATTTTGCTTGTTGGGTTTAGCCACTTATTTTGTGTTTAAAACATGGTTTTTATCTGAGCGCGTCGGCATTTTCTCTGGTACCTACCACAGAGGGACGACAAAGCGGCAATTACAAGCAGTGTGCTAAATCGTGGTTATGGCAAGAGCATCCAAACAAACTTTCCACCTGAAATTCACGCTGCAAAATGTGAACACGTTTGTGTAAGCCGTTTCGTAATTTAGACAGCTGCCTAGTTACTCTCTCTCTCTCTCTCTCTCTAACTACGAGCAGCAAATGCATCACAGTACCGACAGTATCCTCGAGCTTATGCGGAAACTAAGAGGACCTTACGGAAACTGTCTTACTAGAGGCGTGCAGACGTTCAGACAACTCTGCCGTGCATATATTCAACGTGGCAGCCATCATGATAATATTCGGTATAGTTGCCTACTCACTATGCGTCATCCTGCGTTGCATAACAGAACACGAAAAGTTTACAAGTTTTCTTTTTAAAGAGAATATTCTAAAAAAATTAATTAGAAGTTGGTTACAAAACGTAGGTTGCATTAGCAGTGAAACAAATCATATCACAATTTGTATCGTAAAAACAAAGTGACTTCGTAATTTGAAGAAAAAAAAATGCACTATTTTAAAATAAAACTTATCTGCAAAATTTTCAGCAATATTGGTGGTAAATTATGAAAATTACTTATTGATCACAAAGTTTTATTTGAAATTAATCGAAACAGAAAAATTTGTGAACATTAGAATAAATCTCTTTTAGTTTTATGGTCTTGAGAGTAAGAAGTAAAATTGTAGTAGGTAATATGAGGCGACGAAAGTCATGGGATACCTCCTAATATCGTGTCGGACCTTCTTTTGCCCGGCGAAGTGCAGACACTCGACGTGGCATGGACTCAACAAGTCGTTGGAAGTCCCTAGCAGAAATATTGAGCCATGCTTCCTCTATAGACGTCCATAATTGCGAAAGTGTTGCCGGTGCAGGAGTTTGTGCACGAACTGTCTTCTCGATTATGTCCCATAAATGTTCGATGGGATTCATGACGGGCGATCTTGGTGGCCCAATCATTCACTGGAATTGTCCAGAATGTTCTTCAAACCAATCGCGAACAGTTGTGGCCCGGTGACATGGCGCATTGTCATCCATAAAAATTCCATCGTTGTTTGGGTACATGAAGTCCATGAATGGCTGCAAGTGGTCTCCAAGTAGCTGAACATAACCCTTTCCAGTCAATGATCGGTTCAGTTGGACCAGAGGACCCAGTCCATTCCATGTAAAAACAGCCCACACCATTATGGAGCCACCACCAGCTTGCACAGTTCCTTGTTGACAACTTGGGTCCATGGATTCGTGGGGTCTGCGCCACACTCGAACCCTACCATCAGCTCTTACCAACTGAAATCGGGACTCATCTGACCAAGCCACGGTTTTCCAGTCGTCTAGGGTCCAACCGATATGGTCACGAGCCCAGGAGAGGCGCTGCAGGCGATGTCGTGCTGTTAGTAAAGGCACTCGAGTCGGTCTTCTGCTGGCATAGCCCAGTACAGCCAAAGTTCGCCGCACTGTCCTAACGGACACGTCCGTCGTACGTCCCACATTGATTCCTGCGGTTATTTCACGCAGTGTTGCTTGTCTGTTAACACTGACCATTCTGCGCACACGTCGTTGGTCTCGGTCATTAAGTGCAGGCGGTCGGCCACTGCGTTGTCCATGGTGGGAGGTTATGCCTGAAATTAGGTATTCTCGGCACACTCTTGACACTGTGGATCTCGGAATGTTGAATTCCCTAACCATTTCCGAAATGGAATGTCCCATGCGTCTAGCTCCAACTACCATTCCGCGTTCAAAGTCTGTTAATTCCCGTCGTGCGGCCATAATCACGTCAGAAACCTTTTCACATGAATCACTTGACTACAAATGAAAGCCCAACCAATGCACTGCCCATTTATACATTTTGTACGCGATACTACTGCCATCTGTATATTTGCATATTGCTGTCCCATGACTTTTGTCACCTCAGTGTATAGTCCTATAGTTTCGCAATGCCAGTGGCTCAACGCATGTACACAATATATTTTGTTTGTGTAAATGTTCATTTCTAAATTTGGCGAAACGATGTATAAGTGGATGAAAGAATAAGTTAATTATCGCTTTCAAGCATATTCTGTTAAACCGTCCAGTCCCGAATTAACACACGAGTTCAAGTGTTGCAAACTTTAATTTCTTGATGCCCGCTGTAATTGTGTTGAGCGTGCTTCTCGCAAACAGTGAACAACACACTGCGTGTTCGTTGATGAAGGCTGTTTACAGTTAATTGAGCACTTTTAGAGTCGACCTTTCAAAAATGCCACTGCTCCTACTTGTATAATATATATTTTATCGGGCACACTGATTGACATCAGCTGAGTGTAGTTGGTAACGACGGAAGAAAAGTACTTTCATGTTTTGATATTGAAGAAAAAGTCTTAGGTTAACACTTGTGAATATTGAAATTGTGCGTTTCTGTATTTCAATGTTTCTAGCCTACATTAAATAATTAGCATATTTACTCTACCAATGCATGAATAAAGTAATCAGTCATATTGCAACTTTAATTTTACATATGACAGAAGAATATAGAAAGTGCACACAATCAGATCCTAAGCAGGACTTTCAAAAGAGCTCAGTTTACCGTGAACGGCCCATAACACCGTTAATCATTCACAAATAAGTGGTGCAGAAACCACAGTCAATCAGATTTTTCACAAGGAATACGCTCAGTACACCGGCCACTGATTCCTTTCTTTATACAGTGTCAACCTTTAAAGGAGGCCACGGTGGCTGAGTGGTAAGACTGCTCGCCTCCCACCAAGGCGAACCGGGTTCAATCCCGGGACGGTTCACCGTATTTTGGCAAGTGGGAATCGTGCCGGACGATGCCGTTGGTCGGAGGGTTTACTCGGGGGTCTCTCGTTTCCCCCGCCCTTTCATTCCGGCGCCGCTCCATACTGATCTCAATCATCCCCATCGGCTTTCAAGACCTCGCTGTTGGGAGCCACCCAAATCACTTCACTTCACTTCACTCTTCGTCAACCATAAATATTCTTCGTGTGGAACATGTCCCTAATTGTTGGTACGGGAGCTCAACGAGATAACCATGATTTATACACGAATTTATAAAGATTTAACACTGTACGTGTACTAAATATAATTCTTAGGGACACCTGTTTTTCAGGACAAGTTGTGTTCCAACGCACATTAGTTCAGAAGCACTTTCGGAATTGAATCATTTGAATTGTTACGCGTCTTATCTGTCTGCCGACGATCAGTATCGGAGAAACTTTATTCTGATTAGCTGAATCATATAACAGACTGTCTTCACACAAAGACAAACGGAAAATAGTCAAATGAGGACTCCAAATGTGCCCATAGAATACTGAAATCTAGCCTCTGCGTAAATATTTTCGTGAAAAACAGGTGGCGTTAATGATTCTTATGGCCTCACACTTATTTTTGACCGGAACTAAAGAACTATTCGGGATTAATACGCAAGTCACTCTACTCTCTTGAAAATTTGGAGGTGGCTGTGGCACGTGTTGAGAAGCCCATTCGCCTAATCATAGGAATGAATAAAATTTACGGAGAACATGCCACCAGTGCAATAACGGATGTCCATGTTCCAACATTGAAATGTGCATTTCTTGTTCTGATAGAACAACTAAAACAACGGAAATTCGATTGTAGGTTAGAATACCGTTTAAATAAATCCATGTTTTGAAAAGCTTGTCGACGGAGGCTGGTAATCACCCCCACTGCTCTTTACTGCAGGTTTGCTTTCATAATGCCAATAGAGGATGTTGGAATGTAAAAACAGGGTTCTATATTTACTCTGCTCGTAACATATGGCCTGAACATATCTTTTGAACTGATCATACAAACTGTTCGAAACTCGCCCGATTTACTTCTTCCTTGTTGAAAATGAGGTAGACATATGTAATGCAACTTACCACCTAGCCCAACTCCTAAGCAGATACATGCCTTTGGGAATTGAGTTTAAGAAACTGAATGTTTGCAAAATATTGGAAACGGCTTGGTGTTAAATAACGATTCTTTGGATAATGTTTTGTGTTACCGAAATCTTCAACCTATGAAAAACTGGTGTTACGGCTTTTCCGCCTTCGTGAAAATTATACGACTGGCTACCTCCTAATCGCATACAAGTGTTATGCCTTCAAGGTTTATGGAGTTTTGATGCCGTCTTATTGAGCCCAATGCAAAATTTTCAGCGGCGACGAAACAACTCCTGGCACGCAAGCAATGTTTCATACAGGCGAAGGTAAAGATAACGTAAGCAACTGATCGTCGTGTGCTCGGCTTGTATGTGTGTGTAGGACTGCATTGTAGATAGCAACTCAGAGTTTACGTTCGAGGAATTGGCCGATATGCGAGATTACAGCGACAAGGCATGTTATCATTTATGCACAACATACGATTGTGTTACTTAGTATATTTCCCACTTAAATCCCGCATGAGAATAGTCGGCGCAGTATCGTATGGTTACCATGTCTTTACCTCTGTGGTAAACGTATTGCCTACATGCTAGGCATTGTATAGTTGCGGCTGAAAACTTTGCATTTTAAAAGGAAACGGTGGCTCCTAGGCACTTGCAATAAGATGGCGCTTTTTTGTTAAATAGAAGACACTGCTAAATAAGACGGCATCGAAATTCCACACAACTTGAAGGCAAAAAAATTTTATATGCTCAGAGGGTGGTCTGTTTTATTATTTTTATGACGTCGGAGTGTCATAACACCCGTTTATTAATCGGTTGAAAATCCCGATAAATCTAAACATTATTCAGAGATCGTAGTATAATTTCTCACCGTTTCCGATATTTTGAGAAAATTATTTTTATCGACTCGAACCTCAATGGTGTGTATCTGCCTTATGAGCTGTGCTAGATAATACCTCATTTTCCAAAAGGAATTGCCGCCCGAAACATTTCCGGTGAGTTACAGACAGCCTGTTTTTTTTTACCACAAATTGACGGTTTGCTAATGCGACTATAATTCAAGATAAGATAAAAACCTTTTTACTTTGCAAAATCATATATGTGATGAAAAACAAAGTATAAATGAAGTCCACGTCATTGTTTGACTATGTTTGACAGCTCTGATAGAAATGGCAGAGGCAATGTCGGATATATGGCAGAAGGCGAAAATCAGCATGTCACAGTCCACGATATTGAATGGCCTCTAAAACTGCTTGCAATGTGCAAGGTGTCTACGCAGGAAAAATATTTTTGTNTGCAAGGTGTCTACGCAGGAAAAATATTTTTGTAGTATATTAAAATATTTCGTAAACATTCATCCAGCTAATCACAAAACAAATTTTGTAGCAATTAATAAACCGTTTGTTAATAATTACAAAAATGTATTATAATTTTTTGTTTTCAATTTTAGCAGAAGGATTTGGGATAAGTACAAAATACTTTTGAGGACACCGCAAGTTTGCCAATCTGATTTCTCACTCCCAATAAAGAGTGAAGTGTGAATTTTTTTCATGAGAAGGTATGCTAGTATAGAAATGCATGAAATTTTTTTTTTTAACATGTGATTAAAATTACTTGCATACATACAAAACAATTCGCTTGTCAAGTCAGTGAGTGCTTTTAAAAAATTTTTGTAACGAATTCCAAAAGAAATGTTAATAATAATACGAGCAAATCATAAGTAGTTAATGTGTACAACACAAATTAACACCTGTGCGTGATCTATAGTAGCGACATTTTTATTTTGATAATGCTAGAAGTTAAATCTTGTCCAAGTTTGTTGTGACAGAACACAAAACTTTTGAAACTATTGTGAAATGAGTTATTTGAGACCCCCGTGATAGTGGCAGGTGGTAACAAGTGAAACTCCGAGAAAGTGAAAAACTTGCAAGAGAGTATCACTACCCGTTAGTGATAACCTAGTTTGTAATTCTAAGATGCTGCTAGCGTATTATAGAATTTAAGGGATAGTGAGTGAAGAGATTTGGGTGGCTCTTACCATCGAGCTCTTGAGAGCCGATGAGTATGATGGAAGTGAATATGGAGCAGCGCCGGAATGAAAGGGTGGGGGAAATGGGAGATCCCCGAGAAAAACCCGCCGGCCAACGGCANTTGTGAAATGAGTTATTTGAGACCCCCGTGATAGTGGCAGGTGGTAACAAGTGAAACTCCGAGAAAGTGAAAAACTTGCAAGAGAGTATCACTACCCGTTAGTGATAACCTAGTTTGTAATTCTAAGATGCTGCTAGCGTATTATAGAATTTAAGGGATAGTGAGTGAAGAGATTTGGGTGGCTCTTACCATCGAGCTCTTGAGAGCCGATGAGTATGATGGAAGTGAATATGGAGCAGCGCCGGAATGAAAGGGTGGGGGAAATGGGAGATCCCCGAGAAAAACCCGCCGGCCAACGGCATCATCAGGCACGATTCCCACGTGCAAGTATCGGTAGTGACCCGGCCGGGAATTGAACTCAGTTAGCCTTGATGGGAGGCGGGCAGGCTAACCGCTCAACCACCGTGGTTCCTGTTAAGCGATAATGACCTTATTTTTATGGCGACACCACAGAGTACTTAATAACGCTAGCAATATGTCTTCACTGGGTAGCAACACGTTGAAACGCATATTCGTCAATCAGCGCCTAGTAAGCTACTGGCCAACCGGCAAGCCAGCCAATAGGGTCGCGCAGTCGATCATAGAACGACTACGTCCACATCAAAGAAACCGCCACGCGATCTCGTCTATGTGTACTTAATTACTCCGTGGCGGTGGCGATACCCCNCGTCTCTGTGTACTTAATTACTCCGTGGCGATGGCGATACCACTGCAGAAACTGATTCAGACTTTCGGTTTGTAAGGAGTTTGCTGGTAGGAGGAGAGCTCATTTTCTCATTTGTCGATGCGTGGAATGGGAGGGAACACACACTCATCATATCTATAGAAAACAATATCAAATAAATCGATTAAATCATTATTTTTAACAAATCTGATATTTAATTTCAGTTTTAAAAAAATTGCAGGACAATTTCGTAGAGGAGGGGGGGGGCAGTCATATTTCTTGTGACCGACCCCTCTGGAACCACCCCTGATATTTATTGCCACACCAGTAAATGCGCAAACATGGCGGATCACAAAAACATCGTCGGATAATCGCAAGAAATAAATATATATTTAAAAACATTAATTTTTTTTCAGATCGGTTAAAGAAACTTTTTTGCTGAGTGTAAGTCCTGTGGTGTGGCCACCAACCCGGTTGGAAACCTCAGCAACGTTGTTTTCTCTTTCTCTCTCTCTCTCTATCTCTCTCTCTTTTCTTTTCCAATCACGTAACCTATTTCCAGCGGCGGCCGGCCTCAGCGGATGTCCCCCGACCCAGAAGACAGTTACGACCACTGGCCGCTACGAGCGCCCCGGTGATGCGGCANCGGCCTCAGCGGATGTCCCCCGACCCAGAAGACAGTTACGACCACTGGCCGCTACGAGCGCCCCGGTGATGCGGCAACTCCGCTTTTATGACCAAACAACGGCGTCTGCACCCCGCGATACGACCGGAGTTAACGTCGGCCTTTCACTCGGGNACTCCGCTTTTATGACCAAACAACGGCGTCTGCACCCCGCGATACGACCGGAGTTAACGTCGGCCTTTCACTCGGGCGGACCTTTGTGTTAGGCCTGATTCACACGCGCGCTCTCCAAGTCTGCACGGACAGGCCGGGAAGGTGAGCCGCCAACCAGAACCCGTACTCGTTTCCCGAGGGCCGCGGTGATGTAGTGGTTAGACTACTCGTCTTCCACCTAGGCGAACCGGGTTCGATTCTCTGCGGAATCGCTCCCGGATTTTCGCATGTGGGAATCGTGCCGGACGATGCCGCTGGTCGGTGGTTTTTCTCGGGGATCTCCCGTTTGTACCCGCCTCTTCATTCCGGCACTGCTTCATACTCACCTCACTTCAACATCATCGGCTCTCAAGACATCGATGTTAAGAGCCGCCCAAATCTCTTCACTCACTCCTCTCACTCGTTTCGCGACAAAACCTTCGCCTAAAGTTGGACTCGAGCCATAATTTCAGAAAGATTTAACCGGTAATTCCATCAAGTCTACAGTGTCACAAGTTTTATGCCAATAGCCAATAACTACAATAGCTACAAGAATATATAAGGTAATTAGGAAGAAGTTGGAACACGTATGGGTTTTGAGGTTTAATGTTTGTAAATACTTCAACAGGAAAGAAACGCAAAATATTGTATTACATTATAGGACATTTATTTGTGTCAACAGTTAACGATATGAGTAGTATATTTAAGTCTTATGAAAAACTTCTAATGTAAAGTCATTCGTACCTGGCATGTTCCCTCAATAGTTCAGGGAAGATACCAATCGAAATGGGAGGAAATTCTACCACCTGCAAAAAATAATTTACTTATTTTACTTTGAAACTTATGGTATACTCTCTACAAAAAAAAATGCTCTTTTAACTTTTACAGCAAAAGTCCCACGCACACAAGTATGAAATAAGTCACGTGGATTACAAAATGATCAAGACAAAAAAAATATAATTATTGAACATCATATCACACCTAACAATTGTCAAAATACAACTGGCCCACAGTACAATCTTCACGCAGCAATTGCTCGCATATAACGCAATGAATCCAGTCACACATGGCGAAGTAGTAGCTACTGCATACAGCACAAAAGTCATCATCACCATCGATGTCATCTTGTTCATTGTCACTTTGACTATCTAAGGAGTATTTGTTTATCACTGCACGAGTTCGACGAGCGCTTTTTTATTTTATTTCGGGAAACTCTCGCTCTTGTTTTCAGTTTTTTTGTCTCCTTTCTTATCCTCTTTCATTTAAATTCATTTTTTGTTTTGATTTTTGCACTTCATTTAAGTCTTTCTGGTGTATTCAGCGCTACTGTTTCTTTTTTTTCGTCCGGCTGGTTGGCTTAGACATTGTAATAACTGGGGTTGGCCTATTATCGTCATGAGAGTTATTGCCACCATACTCCACCTTGCAAGCGTGTTGACAATTCAGGTGCCTCGCACAATGTAACAACAGTGACAGGATCAAATGTCTCATTTTGAGAAGCATGTGCACGACAAGCACTTGTAGATGCAGTATCTGTCTGGCGATTTTCTGCAAGAGTTGTAGTGAATTAATGTGAGTTAAGAGATTTCGGTGGCTCTTAACAACAACGAGGTCTTGAGAACCTACGAGGGTAAAGCAAGGTGAGTATGCAGCAGCACCGGAATGAAAGGGCTAGGAAACAGGAGATCTCCGAGAAAACCCGCTGATCAGCGGCATCGTCCGGCACNAGCAGCACCGGAATGAAAGGGCTAGGAAACAGGAGATCTCCGAGAAAACCCGCTGATCAGCGGCATCGTCCGGCACATGCGAAAAGCAAGAGTTGTAGGTGTTTCACTTGCATCGACATTAGCAACGCTCTCTGTTGCACCTACAGTATTTCCAATCATAGCATTATCTGTTACAGGATATGCATGAGCTGGAAATGTTTCTGGAGTGTAGAGATAGATTCCACAAGCAGAAAATTCTTCATTGTTATTTTTAACTCATGCGACTTTGCTCCAAGCTATATTTGGCAATGTTCCAGAAGTACGTCGTGTTAATGTCCTCCCAGTGTTACTATGTATCGAGGTGTTTACAGGCTAAACAAAGCACCGATCCAACGGCTGCAGATATCATTTTGTGGGGGCAAGGTAGACAGATAAATATGATATTATCTGCAGCGAAGTCCAGTACAGCAACGTTAGAACAGAGGGACCTTTGGCCATCTAAAATTTGCGAACATCTTCCCAATTCCTTACGGGGTAGAGCTTATTTTTTCAACCAGTCTAAAAAAAAAACCGCATTCACATAAGCAGGCATTTCATTAATTGTGACGTGTGATCCAGTTGGCATACCATCTTCAAACTCCAACGTATTTCTCTTTCCTTTAAATATGCTATTCGGGGGCTAAAAGTTGTCCTCAGCAACACAGCAGGCACTGACGCGGATAGCATCACCTCTTCCGCAGAAGTAACATCGTGAACATATTTTCTGCATTGCGAAGATATCACTCTACGTTGGTGGTTATTAATTCACATTAATTAATATTATGGATTTTCCTGGGATTGCCAACACGCAAAAGGTAGTTGCGAATATTCCTAACCTTGATATGCCTTGTGTCTCCACATCAGTTCAGGATGAAGTTTCAGAAATAACTGTAGCCAGTCATATCCAGCAATTTTTCTAGTACTTCTCCTTGGCGAAACAAAAAGTCAATTTCCCGGGTAATTTTTGGTGTTGGTTGAAAACCAGGATCTTCAAGATGTTGCACATAGTTAATAAAGACTCTTCCATGATATTATCCAAGGAAACTTAGAAAAAGTATGTTCCTACACATCGTAGCGTTTGTGTGTGTGTGTGTGTGTGTGTGTAAAAATTGTATAAATAGAAAATAATTTATTGAAATATTCAATTATCTACAAGTCCATGTGCTCATTTACTAACATTATCAGCTTTAATGCGTCTTTTTAGGATATCGTAGGGAATGTGGTAGACCTGAGATTCATCACCATATAGACAATCTCCCGTCTTTATCATATTCAGAAGCAAGGAGTAGGCTTGTCTTCTACCAGGAAGCACGATCCGTTGTCCTCACATACGAATGGGGTATAATCTGTTCTAAAAGAAAGGAGTTGTTAATATTCTTACTACAAACTATTACTTAACTCTAATGATGTTGGTTAATCAGAATAATAGAGGAAGATGCCACGTTAAATTATTGTAATGACACCTTACCCGACATATTTCAAAACCTTGCAACACACATTTATTTTGAAACGGTGGTATGGGTTGGTAAAGGCTGTTCACGATATAGCGAGCACTTTTGAAATCAATTTCTGAAAAAGGTTACTGCTTCTATCTGCATATAGTTTAACGGGAAACACTTAGTGCCATACGGCCAGTGAGGTTAGTAACAACGGAGGGAAAATAGTTCCACGTCTTGACGTTAAATTAAGTGTCAAGTAAATATTCGTGAATACTGTAACTACTTCTTCTTTTCCCCGTTTTTTAATGCATAAAAATATAATGATAGGCCAATTTGTAAAATGTTTTCTTTCCTAATTATTTCATAGTTACACTCGACCGACGCATGAGTAAAGTGTTGAGGCCCATGGAAATGTTAATTTTACATTAGGTGGAAGAATACACAATGTGCCTACAAGCAGATCTCAAGCAGGGATTTCAGAAGTCCTCAGTTTATCGTTAACAGCCTATAGTCGCTGTACTGCCATCTTGCGCGCAAAACAACTTTGCTACTTTGTAAAGGAACATATTTTAGAGGCCTTACGAATGAAAGACTCAAAATTATAAAATAATATTCGCCAGGCAAAACATTCGAATAATGCACAACAAACACCACCGAGTGAAAGTACCTATCGAAATGCTTATGGCCGCTTGTAGACATGCAGCGCTGCCGCTCCGTGTGTTTGCAGCTGCTATCTGTGAATTGCCTTCGGAACTACAAGCCTCTTGGGCGTCTACCTCCTGCTGACGTCTTCTCACCAGCTACCTTCTGCACACACACGCGTGTGTGTGTGGGTAGGTATGTAAATATAGGAGAACAAGATCCCCTGTTTTTTTTCTATGTATAAGGGTAAAAAGAGGTCACTATACAAAACACCTTTTTATTTCGGCACCATTCGTTTATTTTTCGGCATAATCATCGAAATTTATTTAAGCTTTTATCTTAGCGTAAAATGAGGTTTTCCATTCCTTGACTGACAATATAAAGTGGCGTCTTGCTCTTCAAGCCAATTCACCACTTCGTATTACACTTCGTCGTTACTGGAAAATCGCCTGCCTCATAGATGTGTCTTCATCCTGACAAAGATGCGACGTCCGGGCTGTACGGTGGCTGGAGAACACATTGTCAATGCCAGGTGTGCTTGTCATGTAACAATACCAGATCCTCGACGTGGAATAGCGTCCTTAGGACGTCTTTTCTCCTGGTACGCAGTCCCGTGACCTCTCGTTTAATACATTCGCCGTTTTGCATCTGCTGCTGTGCCCAGATTATGTTGTACCAATGTGTGCACCTATTAGCCATCTATAGATGGAACAATAAATTAGCGGATTCATATGTTGCTGCAAGCTACGATTCTTTGTTTCTGAGTAATAAAATAGGGAAACTTACTTTTCAACTTACTCTCGCATATATGCCTACCGTACACGCACGCACACGACAATAATTAAATTTTTATGATCATAATGAAATATGTGAATCATAATATTATTGGTACTCTATGTATACTATTTAAAACGAAGAAAGCTGGAAAATCCACATAGTCTGGAAGCACTACACCAAATTATTCATCTTAAAATATAAAAACATCTATTTTTCGCTGTTATTAACAAAGAACCTACATTCAAAACCTCTGTTTTGTCAAGTCTGATGCCCGGAGTTGACTTCCAATTCATGGCATGAAACCACGAATGAATTAGCGTGGTGTAAGAGTTTTCTACTCTTCTTACTAGTATTGGCAATGTAAGGTATTTGTACAGACTAAGTAAAATAACTTTTATGTTCCTCAAATTTATGACAGTGGAATGAATAAGTTGCGCTGGCTACTCAATCTGATAGATAAGATTTTCTACAGCATAAAGCAAGACTTCTGGGATGGAAGAAACCACGCGAAGGAATTTACTTCGAAAAGCAATAACTTCATTACCTGGCTTTAGAGATACAGTAGAATTTGTAGCCTTCCAGAGTATTATAATATTTGTCACCTATTATAAATCGTGAAACACATCAACGACATCGAGATCGGATCTCCCGAAAGACTCGCTATATTTGCCACGAGAAACAAAGCAAAATTAAAAAGAATAATAAATACTGTGGGCCCCTTCTTCTGAGGAACCCTGCCTTGGCCGGCTTACAGGTTAAATTTCTTGTTGTGGTGACACCAGGGCGAGGAAATGAAACCTTACAGATGCCTCTCCATGGCGTGTAGCGACTTGGTACGAGCTTCCCGTCGTCTTCCAGTGCATTGCCCGCCAGTTGACAGTCGACCCAAAACAACGGTTTGCAATAGTGACCTAATTAACCTAATAATACAGAAAAAACAAAACACAAAGAAGTACATATGTGCATAGTGTGGGTAAGGATGTAAATTACATTGCTACTCAGAATTCGCTTGATATTAATATTGCACTACGGTCTAGTGAAAATCAAGCCTGACATCACAACGGAAAATCCTACAGAAATGTAAGGTGGTAACCGTGGGATTATTGGCTAGACTGAGCAAACAGTGAACCACAAAAACTTTAAAATTAACAATATTATTAAAACATAATAAGAATGCAACCGTTACCATGCTGTGTACTCTGTAGAACAGGACGCATAGCAAAACATCAATAGAATCCTTAAATAATTTTTTAAAAATAAGTTAACATGTATATTTTTTCGATTAACCATTGAAAGCGTCCTCAGATATGGATCAGAGTGCTGTGCGCTAAATGATATAGTCGAAAGAGTAAAACTGGGGCAGTAAAAAGCTATATTGACATGGACCGGTTCCGTAATTAATAGGCTACATTTGAGCAGCGAAAGATGCAGAGGAATCCTTTACGCATAGGATTGAGGATAAACATTTGGTTGGTATAGGCAAGTTTGACTTAGAGAGTATTAGCGATGGGCACAGTGTGTTCTCAATTTGCCATTGCCTTGGAGAAGATACTGAGGAAAACGCATAGAGCATCTTGGAAAGTAAACGTCACTATAGCCATCTCTACAGCGTAGGCTCACAACAAATGACGTAGTCAAAATCTGCTGTGCCCCTGGTTGGCCTGTGCAGACTTTTCACCTTAAGTGCTTAGCTACACTGTTTACCGCTAGCCACCGTGATCATCTAACGTGTGCTAGCCCTGTTATTGTGATGTTCGTTCCACCCCTCACCCAAATTCGACATTAACATACCAGAGGGGCCGATGGCCAAGGCCAGGGAAAGACTATCTCCTCCTACCGAAGACGACTGGCGGGATAGATCAATTTGGAACCGGACAGGTTGCATCCCTGCACATGCTGTTGTTTGGGTTTGTGACATATGTGTATTCCATGGGCGCCTATGCACTTGGCAAAACAGTCAGTGGTCAAAACTGANTTTGGGTTTGTGACATATGTGTATTCCATGGGCGCCTATGCACTTGGCAAAACAGTCAGTGGTCAAAACTGAGTCATGATACAAATGGGCACAAACCAGCACCCGTTCTGCCCATTGTCATATGAGTCTGACGCCTCAGCCTACAATAACAATGGCAAATAAAGGTAAGTAATTGTGAGTAATGTCGATTTAAAAGAACGATAGAAAAATACCACACAGATAATAAATTCAATATCGATGGCAATATACAGGCTGTTTGCCAATACTTGACCAAGAGTGACATTGTTATAAATTTTTACCGAGAGGATCATTCTGTTATAAGCAGCGTCCCGTGCACAAAAAATACTACTGTTTAATGAAGCCAGTGATTGGAACAAACACATAACCCTTAGTTGCCTCGGAATCAGACACAGAGATTAGTTAACAAACTCCGGTTGCGATAACAGTCAGCGAAGGTAATGAGAATGGTTACCTGCAAGTGTACCTGGTGCCGTAAAAGCACATATTCTGCGTAACAACAACCGGTTCTATTTCTTATTATTTCTCTCGGTCTGCAACTCGAACGTACAACCTAAGTGACACCTAGTAAAAAAACTTCGGTAACAAATCCCATATAATTTCATGATCTATGAAACATATAATGTAAGTTGTTGGACACATTTCGAACGAATAATAAGGATGTTATAGTGGGATCAAGGGACCACATTTCTAATACCGACTCGATTTTCGGGTTATTTTTAATGAACTTAGTACGACCTGCGTTAGAGACCCGAAACTATAAAATATAATGATTCTCTTTCAGACTTAGAAAAAAAATCTGGCAGTTTTTCCTAGTGTGTAGAGAATTTTAATGGATTGCCGTGACGTAACTACACCGTATAATGGAGGGTTTCTGGAAGAGTAGAAAGGAAAGGGTTTTAAAAAATAAAACAGTAAATGTTTGTAAATTTAAATTTATTTTTCATGTATTTCATGCATCATAAAAATTCGCATTTCTCAACTCTTGTAGGAGATGTTTTCCTCCAACATTGACTTATCTCATGTCGGCGTACAGTTTAGCTGAAGCCCCGCTGCAATATTGACACTGTGGACGAGATGTTGACGAAAAAGCTGGGCCCGGTCCCGACTCTATATTCCTCAGTACAAGTTGTAAGCCTCCTTTACATACACGTTTAATTTTGGAGTGTCATGTCTTTCTAGGGTCGTTTAAAGTCTACTCATTTCTGTTTATGGCCTGTTCGATATCTGATAACTGTTTGTGATTTGTTTTGTAGCCTGATTTTGTGGCCTGTTTGTAATGCGTGTTTATTTAGGAAAGGTTTTGAGGCATGTGTTTGAGGTAAGGCATGATATTGAGACAACTTTTTTAAAATGTGTTTTTGAGGTATGTTTGACATCTGATTGGTTGGTATAATCGGTTGACCTGGGTATTTGGGACGTTTGGTTGGACAGCTAGTATGCTAGTTTGGAAATATTGATCAACTTTGTGTTGTTACTGTACGAATTTCAATTGTGTTGATTCTTGAAATGTAGTCATAGTTATATTACGTTAGATTTGAATTGTATTACTTGTCGTTACGACTGGGAAATAACCTTTAGGCTGTAAAGATTGGAATATTGATGTAAAAATTGCAAAAAAGATCGAACGTTTGATGGAAAGACTGAAATATGAATGGAATAATTGTGAGATTTGTCGAAATATTTATGGAAATATTGGAATATTGGTGGAAAGATTGCGTGATTCACTGAAAGATTGGACGAAAGATCGAAAGATTATTGCAAAGATTGTGAAATTGATCGGAAGACTTATGTATATATTGGAAGATTGATGCAAACATTGCGAGATTAGTCGAATGATTGATGGGAATGATTGGAATATTGATGGAAATATGGCGAGATTAATTAAAATATGAATGAAAATTTTGGACGATTTATGAATTGATGGTCCAAAAAGTATGGCAGATACGACTGACTATCACCCAAAAAAAAAACCTCGTACATTCCACGTCTTATAGGCCCAGCACTATTGTAATTAAATCATAACCAAGTATGACTATTAAAGTGTTGGTAATGCTGATCCATACCATAATTATAACATACTTGTGCAGCTGGTTGTTACTCGTAGGATGGGCTTGATTTGGTCATTAAATACAGATATACACACTAGTGTGACCCTGTGGTATGAGAAAATCTGACCTGTTGTTTGTTAGTTCCTGGGCTGATGCAGAGAAGCACTAGTGTTCTCGATTGGGAGATAGCAGCAGACGATGCAGCAGTCGAAATACCTCGTCACCCATGCGGTTTTGCCAGTTCTGCAGTCTGCAAAGGTAAGTCATCACTCTGGCCTTCGTTTACGTTCTGCTAAAGGCGAGCCTGTCTCATGCGAGTTATCAGTTTTTGTTGCAGCTGTGAACACCCAGCTCATGATTTATTTGTGGTGACCATGGCAAGTGTTTAGTTTCTGTCGTATAATTCTGCATTTGCTGAAATTTGCAGTGATGTTAACTACCGTTTGGTTTTATTTACCTCTGCGAAAATGCATTATTAAAAATATATAACGGCCATTGTTTTCAATTATATATTTTTTTTTCTATAGTAAATGTGTTTAATATTAAATACGAGTGCTGTTGGCACTAACAATTACAAATTTGATATTAGTAATGAATGATTTCATACATCGTAGTAGTGTTTTCAAACCGTTCTTCTGTGAAAGGAAACTGACGGGAAATGATTGTTCACTAGTCGAAAAAATATATGTTAGATGCACGAAGGTCTACAATGTGACTCAGTGTTTACGGTTTGGGGTTGTGATCTACTGAGTATTTGGTGCAGTAAATGCAGNTGTGACTCAGTGTTTACGGTTTGGGGTTGTGATCTACTGAGTATTTGGTGCAGTAAATGCAGTTATCTATAATTAATTATTATAACTTGTAAAAACTACAGCTAAATATTTTTGAACACTAATAATGGAACGAATAAAAATTAATTTTCAAGTTTTGATTTCACTTTTAAACTCATCCATGCCTTGCCTTGTAAAAAAATTGGCAGTGTTCTCTATGCCCTGCATATTAACTTTAAATTAATTGCCATTCCCGGTTTATAACAAATTACGAAGAAAACTGGTTATGTTTATCTTGGCTCTTCTAGATCGTACATGTTAAAGGTTTCTCAGTGGCCTTTTTCGAAAGTTAATGCATCCATACCACTCTTTAGAAAAATAAATGTTTGGAACAACAATTATGAACTACATTTAAATCACATTTCACACATTCGTTTCCCTGTGTACTTGCTTATGTAACTTCCTGAGACATGTACAACTTTTACGTAGTTAGACGAATGCGAATGCTGTATGAGTGTGCATCTCATTAAGCAGGGAACCTTACGCATACTGTGGGAAAAGGACATTGACGATCACGTATAAGGCTCAACTGTACCTGATGTTTTTTAAGCGAAAATACAATTTACGTCTCTGCAAGAGGCATGTTTACAATAATGAAGTGCAGTAGTTGTTATTGTCTGGAAAGCTGGCAGCTATGTGTGTCTACAGTTACACGAGTATATCATAGCACACCATTTTATATTCTACACAGAAACCCCGAACTCATAACAGTGCGAAAGAAGTGGACACTGAAGTTATTATTAGTAATGACGACAGTAACGATCACATGAAATCTACAAATAACAAAGAGAGTCGGAATCTTCTATTTCAGACTACATTACAATATATAAATATTTATACACCAAACATCTGTTCAATGCACTGACTCGGTCCCAATCACTAATAGTTAAGCTAAGTTTACAATAAAAAACATTATGCATCAAGAATTATGCAGTAGGCGCTTATCAGTCCTACGGAAACACGTCTTCTGTATTTGCAGTTTCCGATAATGTTTTAATTCTGAATTATAGCCAATGGCAGGTGGCCAGCCTGTTATGTTTACCATCGTTCCTAACCTTACTTTGTATATCACAACCATATTTAACCAGATCATAATTCAAAACCGACATTTTCTATGAGAGAAGCTTAGTTTCGTGAACAAATATAATCGTTAACATGTGCGCGCACACACACACACAC
>NQII01015518.1:0-23708 GCA_002778355.1 Clitarchus hookeri
GCTCCTTTAATAAATGTAGGAGGTCCCACGTTTTTATTTTTCTTATGAGGCATCTAAAACAAATAAATACAATTTCATTGGGCAAACAATAAATTATTTGTTCATCGCGACTTGACCTGTTCAAAGCAAAACTTCAGGGCATGTCAGTTTACAAACCCCTACCTCGTATGGTATGTCATTTTACAGAACTCTCTATTCCCACATTCCTCATTTGAATATAGGAGATACAATAATGATGAAAATAAAAACTAAATAGTTTTAGAATAGTTTAAACCTATTAAATAACCTATAATTGCTAAGAAATTTACTCACAGCTACAGAGCTAGTTCAATATGGACTTAACACTTATATGGAAAAAAATTTGGTACTCCACAAACCACACACTGTTGTGTTATGATCCCAATACAAAAGGTAAATGGTCACAATGTGCTTAAGACTGTTTTATGGACCTGGAAAACTGAGTTTACGGTCAAACTGATAGAGTGCAGCACTATCCAGCTGAGAAACCGGGGTGTGTCGGTATACAAGACCTATTTCAGTTTTGGTGTTTTTCCTCTTGTAAACCAATCCCAGCAGGTAATAAAGAATTTTTAGTTTTTACGTAATGATTTAGCAAAGGTATTCCTCAATTTTATAAATTTCATCAAGAGTCTCATTGCAATCACTGAGCAAGCTTATAACATTTTACATTTCTGACGTGGCACACGTATTTCAGACATCATGTTTAACCTATGCACGTTGGGGTGTACATGATATGTTAGTAATACCTCACACACACACATCATGTAAATAGTATGCTTTTGGCGGTAACTGACCAATATTATGGGTCATGAAACTGCCTGCTACATTTCCGTTTAGCAGTCCATCTTATCACATGTTTAAAATAAAGTGCACAATAGCAATTAATGGTATAGTTATATGTGTCACTATGCAATGAGGTATTCATTTGATTGTTATATCTATTATTATTTATTCATTATTATAACTCATATTGTATTAAATTCATTATTACACATTACCATTGTCAGTTGGATACATGTTTAAGCACTAGTAATGATTGTAAAGAAATCCGCTGCCACCGCCGGGAATCGGACCCAGACCTAGCGGCGCTGTCTGGGTCCAGTGTTTCGGCCATGGGCTGTAGCATGGCGGGATTGCATGCTTGGGTGAATCACCAGGTATATGTGACTATATGTGTCTATATATGCATATATATACATGTATATATGTGTATACATATATATGTATATACATGTATATATGTGTGTGTATTTCTGTGGCTTGGCTATAAAAAAGGGCCAATGAAAATATGTCACAAAAATGAGTTATTGAGTCCTATGTGCTGTTTGCATTGTGTTTTGTTTAGTCCTGAAATGGCCACTCTCAACAACACAATGTATGGTGGAGTCAAGGTTGAAACAAAAGTTCATTTTCAGTTGCCTGCTACAAGGGCCAATGTTGATATTGGTATTTTTAAACACTAATTAAGCATTGACCAATATTAACTTTGGCCTTTCTGGCATTAACAGTGTTTTGAGATTTTACTAAGTTCATGTAAGATTGGCTAACATGGAAATTATGATTATTTTCTGAAAACAAACCATATATTGTTCTTTTGTGAAGGTTTTCACATGTTTACTGGAATAAAGCATATTGGCATGAAGATGCAGAAAAAATAATTGTTATATTGCAACATCAGATGGCTATTGATATAACAATTGCACATCAATGTCTGACTGTTTATAGTTCTATATAGGACTGTGTTAACATGGAGTGACTGTGAGTATCTGCTTTTGAAGCCTATCTTCTAAAATGTGTTCCAGAGGAAAGAGAATGCTTGAAATGACAAAAAATTAGCAAAATAATCTAACACATGTATGATAATTTATTTGAAAACATGAAGCCACTTAAAATTTTAGGGGTTATGTCACTAATACACAAGCAGTGTTAAACATGAAACATTTATTGAGTTATAGAAATGGGTGAAAGAGGTTATTGTTTAAAATACTATATTGTTATGAATAAAAGTAATCTGCTATAATTCAAGAGTTGAATGAACTGTTTTATTTTCAGAATTTCAAGAGGATGGTAACTGCAGCAAGCAAAGCCCTCCAGTGATACCATCTCAGATTACAGGTAGGATTTGTGCATTATAAATTTGTCTTTATGTTACTTGCAATAACCAAGTTTGTCGAATGCTTGAATAGGAGTAGGCTTAACTTTCCACAACACTCTGTGGTTAACAATCTTGGGCAGTTCAGTTGGCATCGCAAATTAGCCACAATGTGTGGTGGGCATTAAATTTTGCTCAGTAGTGCAAACATTTAATTTTTCACTTTGTGGGCACAACAAAATATCCACGCGTTATGAGACATGCAATGGTGCACACAACTGGTTTTAAGTATTGCAGTTTTAACAGATGCACAATCAGAGTATTCCAGTTGTATCCTCAAAACATTGTAATAATGTTTTTCTTTTTAAACTTACAACAAAGTACGAGTTTAACCTATCGGGGTGGAATACTAACTAATCTAGTGTCGTTGGGTGTCAACCTGACACGATAAAGTTGAAATACTCTTTCCAAGATGATGAACATTTCCAGACACTTGATCTGTCACGGAGGCTCAAGATACGGACTTCACTTCGGACCTTCACCTTTATTTCAAGCACGCCATTACCACTTATAGTAGAGATAGTAAATGATTTGAAGTCTCTCCTACCATTTATTAATCCCAACAGTCATTAGATTTGATTCAATTCGGAAAGGACTAATATGTACCATCCTCTAAACTGACCTGTGGGTATCTTACAGATGATAGAAATGATGACGAAGAAGATACCCACTAAAGGTGAAAGTTACCCTTAGTTAAGTGTAAGGAAAACATTCTGGATTTTTATTATATTTTTGGGTTCATTGCATTTATTTTGTTTGACTATAGTCTAATACATCCTACTGTGAATACATAATGCTAAGCACTGATGTTTAAGACTGAGACTTAAAGCAGCTTTAATTATTGTACATAAAGTAGTATCACAATTCATTCGTATTTTTACTGTACTTATTCACGTAATCACATGTACAGTATTTCTATAATGTGGAGAAGACGACTGCTCAGTTAAATTATTAATACTTAGTATTTCATGTGCATTATATATGATTGTTTATGATAAACCTGTTCATTTGGAAATAAATATGTAATAATAGCATATATTTAATATTACATTAAAAATAACAGTTAGAGAGCCTACATGTACACATATGTTATGTACTATATTTTACTTTATTGGCCTACACATAAATTTTGAATGCAAAAGGAGCCAACATTATGAAAAAAAATTTTCTATGGCGGTGTCTAGAGAAATAAAACTTTGTGTACTGTACTCCTCATCGATTCTAGTTTGTACTGGAAAAATACCATAACATTGGTATGTATCATTTTTTCAGTATTAATCTCTATAGAAAATGTCTGATTTTCAGAGCTCCTTATCTCGACACTGTGATTTTTGACATTGGCGCTTTTAGAACAAAGCCACAGATATCTATGTGTGTTTATACAGTATCATCAAAGATGGTGTCCATGATTTCAGATATAAATTTTATGAGCAATAATCAACCATTCTCTGTGAAACCAACGAGAAACCGTACCCCAACCTTGTGAGTTTTGGTATCTGTCATTGCGTTGACCTTGAAGTCATTGGGAACATGTGCAGACGTCACACTGCCAGTCTATCGTATCACTACAATCATGGCGAGTGTACAACAGAAAGCACAGTGTGTGTTGTGGTATGCAGAGTTTAAATTGATCGTTGCCGAGCAGTGTCATTTTCAGCATACGTATGGCGAACATCCGCCCACAAATAAAACCATTCTGTGTTGGTATAGAAAATTTTACGAAACTGAAAATGTGAACAATAGGAAATCACCAGGCTGACCACGCAGATCAGAAGAGAACATGGTGTCATGTTTACGTAGCTCTTAAAAAGTCCATTGTGCGATGCAGTTTGGAACTTGGTCTTCCCAAAAAAAAAAACAATTTGCCATGTGCTTCATAAACGTCTCAGGCTGCATGCTTACGAAATCCAAATGAGACATGCAACTATGGAAATAGACCGACATAAATGAGTCAACTTGCTGTAACAATTCTGACTGCAATGCACGACAATGAAAGTTACCTCAAATATTTTTCTTTTAGTAATGAAGCATGTATCCACATTAACAGCTGCGTTAACCGTTATAATTGCTGAATATGGAGGACTCAGCAACCCAATTAAGTTTTTGAGTATATTCGTGGTTGGCCTAAGGTAAATGTGTGCTGTGGGCTAATGCATGATTGTGTTGTAGGTCTGTCCATTTTTGCTGAAAACACGGTTACAGGTGCCATATATTTGTGTATCTGGACATGTTAGAACTTTACGTTTCCGTTGAAATTGATAACATTGAAAGGGAACAGGGCATAAGTGTAAACTTTCAGCGAGATGGAGCACCACCTCATTACAGTCTGAACGTGCATGAAGCTCTCAATAACAGATTCCCTAGGCATTGGATTGAAAGAAATGGATCTGTTTTGTGGCCACCTAGAAGCTTTGATCTGACTCCTATGGAATTCTTCTTCTGGGGTTATCTGAANGAAATGGATCTGTTTTGTGGCCACCTAGAAGCTTTGATCTGACTCCTATGGAATTCTTCTTCTGGGGTTATCTGAAGAACATTGTTTGTGCTGAAAAAATCTGGGATCTGCGACATTTAAGGGAGAGTATCAACACAGCAACAGCGACTTTGACTCCTGACATGATTCACTGCACCTGGATGGAGATAGACTAACGCCTAGATATGGTGTAAAACTTGGTGTTTTTCTGCATATTTTGGCATATATATGAATAATTTACCTAATATACAGACTTAATTATTTCAGTGTGAAATCATGAACACGTTTTTCGATGATACTGTGTATATATGCCTATATATATGTGTGTGTGTGTGTGTGTCTGTCTGTCTGTCTATATATATATATTAAAATTTACACTTTTTTCACGCAGCTCATTTGGTGAAAAGGTTTACTTTCCTGCCGATACAGCTACAGTTCTGAGGCAAATATTTACATTACAATTCACTGCTGTTGTTTGCATCAAGAACTGGGACTCTAATTGTGCGGGAGCATAAGCNGGCAAATATTTACATTACAATTCACTGCTGTTGTTTGCATCAAGAACTGGGACTCTAATTGTGCGGGAGCATAAGTCAATTTGTTCATTGAACACCCAAATTCATGTGGCCGGTGCGACTAGTTTGCGCGGCCAATGATGGACGACTGAGCAGTAAAGTTGGCTGTTTTTCTGAGTGTGCGAGACCCTGCTGGCTCTTGCAGTTGTTGCCTGTGCCCCTCTTCTTTCTACCACGTTCTTCAACATACTGCTGTGTGCTAGCAGGGCTGCCTGGGGTGTACATAAACTGGTGCGTGGTGTTTTAAGTTGCACTTCTCTATGGGGCCATCTACATGCTATACTTCTATTGATTTGATATCGGTTCTTCGTCACACTGCACGGCACGAGCCAAGGTACGCAGTCTTAGTGATTATTTTATGGGCATTTAAGATTTGATACTTATTAACTGACCCATGTGTTGCTTATTCATTTGAGCTGGTTTTACTGTATTTTATTATGAGTAGATTTCAGCCATTTGTAGGCAGATTGTTGTATGGTGCTTGGCACCGTGGTAGCACATCCTTGTAGTTTTTATTTTCTATTTACTTTAATCCTGTTTGGTTCTTCCTGATTTTGTGCCGCCTGGGAGCCACACCCGTATGCTTTCTGACGGTCAGTATTTGCAAACTGGATAGTTTGATTTTATGAGGTTTATGGCATTTTTATTGGCTCATCCATTTTTTGTCTGCTACCTGGACTGGTGTGGCACAGGTTTGTGTTGCATGGTGATACAAGGTCCCCTGCCCACATTTTCATGTTGCATTCATAATATTATTGGCTAGGAACACACCATTGTTTCCATGTAATTTAAAGAATCAGTCAAGAGTTATTGTTATATACAATGCTAATTCTTCCCTTGTTCATTGCACATGTCTTGGGTGCTTATTTGTGCAGTTTCAGTTGTATTTCATGTTCGTTAGAAAATTGCATTTACCTTGATTTCATGTATCATTCAATAGTACTTTTGAGCACTCATACACTCAGTCTCCCTATTGCCCTGTGCGATCAGACCAAGTTTGGTAACAACCAGTGAGTTAAAACCACTTTGGCGCCCTGTCTCATGAAACAGTGGCTCATGTGGAACTGATGAGGGCCTTCAGTGCAATGCATTCACTTTGGCACTTAAAACAATAGCTAATTTGACAAAGGAAATCATAAAAGAGCCATGTGTTGCAACAGCTGTGGTAGTAAATATTTTCACTTTTATTACTTCTTCCCTTTAAGAAAAATTAATTTAAAAAAATGTAAAAACTTTTTTAATGCAAATTTTTTTTTAATGCATTTGCTTGAAAATACCTTTTATTTGTCACCTGACTATCTGAATTTTACTTTTGAGTTACAGCTTTAAAAAAGTTTAATTTTTTATCCATACAATTTGCATTGTGCAAGGTTTCCAGTTATACTAGGTAAATACCATTGCTGTTACATAATACGCTTCTACAAAATAAGTTAATCTCATGATAAGCCCAGATGCACATGAATTACAACCCATAGAAATAGTTGGAGCTATAATATTGGCATGAAGAAATCAGGGTGCTAAGTTATATAGAAGGAAAATATTTGAAAATAACATACACAAATTCACAAAGACAGTTTGAACTTAAATCTTAATAAAGGATGTTCAGAAGTATCGCGTCTAGATTGAAAGAGAGAAAATTTCGAATGAATTGTTTTATTATCAGTGATCACCTCCTTAAAAGAGTCATGATGTCAAACAAAAGAATTGCATTAGAAATAGTGGTAGTGTGGTAGGTTTTTGCTGTTGCCTGCATAAGTCTCGGTAACTATCTCACAATTTGAAACAGTTATGTAATTGTGTTTTACAATGTGAAAATTATTAATAATACCTTACAGCCAGCATGGATAAAAAGACACACCAGCCTACAGTGTTAATTAGTCACAGTCGTGTTTGCAGAACTATGAACAGTTCTGGCTAAATAAAGCCATTCTGCCAAATGCCCATCAACTTTTTCATAGTTTTGTGTCAAAAGTTGCAAGGAAATGGTTTTCTTGCCCTAAACAACTTGAAGCAAATAAATACGACTACTCATTTATGAACTTGAATGTATTTTTGTACAATGATGTGAAGTTGCAGCCAGTTTTCTGGAAGACTGCTTACAATTTAACTGCTATGCAACAATATGTACTAGACTGGCATATGGAAAAATAATGGTTGGTTGTATTTCCACAAGCTGTATTCTTACATTCACTCACATCACATGAATTCAAAATATTTTGTATTTTATATCAAAAACACACATTAAAGAAAATGTCACAAACTACTCTAACTGATTACCTCTTAGTACTAAGAAGTCTAAATATTTTTCCTGCAATGTATGGCAGTGTGAAATCTTTAGTAATAATATAATACATCACCTGCATATTGTATGGCGTTATATTTTGTTTCAACAATATTAGTAACCCATTCCGAATAATATATTGCTAGTATAGTAGTTTGGTGGAAATTGATTATGTATGGGCTGTATAATAATTCAGGTTACTAACAAAATGAGTAGAGTAAATACCTGAATATATTTGCATTGTGGCATGGTATAAACTTTTTGAAAAGTTTATTGCTATAAGCGTAACTTAACTGAACATATTAACTTCTTGTTTCCCATTTGACAAAATAAATCAACACTTTGTTTTTTTTAGCAATAAAGACAAATTTATAATTTTATGTGCTTAAATTATTTGAGTTTTGTGAACTCATAACTGTAAATTTGTCTCCTTTCATGGCTATTCCACACAGGAATCAAATCCAGGTCCTTGGGTAAATATTAACTGCTGGTCTTTTTTCTGTCTGATTTGAGTTCAAACGAATACAAATACTTTGCTTACGTAAACCAAACTTCTTATTGCTTTGAGTTTTGCAAAAAATTGGTTATGTTATAATTTACAAAAGAGAACTTATTAATTTCTTAATAAAAATGTCGTTTGAAATATTGTACTTGAATTTACTGATTTATTTATTAAACTAGGCAGTTATGCTACTCAAATGATATATTACACTTTTGCATTCACATAATTATTTCTAAGGTGAGTTGTTTGAGCCAATTAGATGCATTTTACTTTGACCTGGTCACTTGTAGGAGGTGTGACCAGAATGAGGCTCCAAAGAAAGAAAACATGTTTCTTTGCGCAGTTCAAACGCAGTGCCGTTGGATACTTCTTGACATGCTGTGTGTTGCCTAAGATCCAAGGCCATACAGCCTGTCGAGAGTCGAAGATACCCAAAGTGGACTTAGAATTATTCACCTGGTCATTTTTCTAACCATAACTGTATAATCATATTTATTTTACCAGTGTTTAAATAGTGTATTCTCAGTAATAATGATGTAATGGCAATTTTTATCATCCCCTGTGTGTGTGGTGGCGGGGTTTTAGAATACCACCACAGCCACCTCATGCTCGTTGTAAGAGGCGACTAATCGGGACATGTTCGGGATCTGAAATTTGTTCGGACCATCATCTCATGCTTTTTTCTTCATCTTCTTCTCTTTTGTCATCTTTTTCTTTCCATCTCACCAGGTCCCGTCACATCTTCCCTCTCTCCAGCATCGTCACAGGCCAGGGTGATGTCCTTCTTTGTAATGAGGGTCTGTCCTCACGAATGAATGCTGCTTCCAAATTGTGTGACCATACAAGGTTCCTTTGTTACTGGTGGTCAAGTGAACCCTTCTTACTGGCCCAAGAAGGCAAGTCTAGGTGCAGAGCCCGTATCCATGTACATGTACAGCCACATAGCACCAATTGGTTTCTTCTTGGTAGGAGAGGTTGTCATGGCTGATTAGCCTATGTGCTTAGACCTACCATGAAGGCCGGTGTAATCAACCACAAGACCCCTGAACTGGCACCAAAGGTTGTCCGAGCCTGGTATGTTTTCCCAGGTAGTAAAATAAAACTGGCCGTGCTCAGGATGTACTATTTGCCACTGGTTTGCCTTGATGTACAATTTGGTGTACTACTGGGGCAGTAATTTGCAGTGAATAGCGGCGAAGGGTACTTGTTCCTACGTACTGCTTAGGTTTGTGGGAGGTTGGTTCCCCTTCTAATGGCAGAGCCCGTAAGGTGTTTTAACTGCTGACTTCTTTTCTTTTCCCCCTGAACGGCAGACTGAAGCCGACGAATCATAGTACCATGGCTTCCAAAGGCACTCCAAGAAAGGGTGGCACCCTGAACTTCCACTTAAAATGGCATAGCGATGATACTGATAGTGATTCAGATTGTGATTCTTTAGTGCATCAGTTTTTTGCAGTTAAATTACCTATGCCACAATTTTATTTTATTGGACGTTTAGAAGGGTACACTTTTGAAAAGTGGTCACCTTTTGAATTACAAAAAGTTATTGATGGAGCAGCTGGTGGTCCTGTTGCTGACTGTAAATGATCAGTGAAAGGCGTAAGCTTCTGGTCGAGATGTTGAATGCTGCCCAGTCGCGGGGGCTCTTGGCGATGAAGACTTTCAGTGGGGCAACTGCAAAGTTCTCTGTCGAGGTCAAGACCCATGTGTCACTCAACTCCAGTAACGGCATCATCTGGTGTCCCAACTTAATTGACATCCCAGAAAATGAGATCTTAAGTGAGCTGCAAACTCAGTATGTCACTGATGTTTGCCATTTGCTGAAGACTACTGACGGCGTTAGTCACCTACAACTACTATCATCTTAACTTTTGGTGTCCATGATGTCCCTTCCGTTATCAAAGTAGTGTACTTGAATGTGTGTGGTAAGCAGTTTATTCCTGCTCCTCTACGTTGCTATAACTGGTCCAAAGTGAGCTGACCCACTGATTCCAGATACTCTTCAGTGCAGCAAACCTCTGAAGTGTGTGAACTGCAGTGAAGGAGTGCCCTGTCTACCAGGATGAGCAGACTGTTCAACGAATCTGGGCTATCGAAAAGATTTCCTTTGTCGAGGCATGGAAACGTTTCCATGCTTTCCAGGGCCCGAAGCCTGCTGTTCCCTACATTGTTGTTGCCAATGCTCAACCAGCAGTAAAGGATGCGTGTACTCAGACAGTCAATGTGGTTACCCAGACCGAAGTGTCTGTGAGTACACCAAAGCCACAGGGAGTTCGGATGACCCAGACCCCGACTGTCGGTATGCAATGTGGGCCAGCTGAAAAAAAAACTGTTGAAACCTTCTGTTGTTAGCAGGTCTTGTCAGCAAGCTGCTGCAAAAAAATTCAAAAAGCCAAAGACTCCATTTCTTATATCCCTTTCTGCGAATGAACCTGATTCGTAGGATCAAGTCCCCAACTTGCCATCCTGTCTCTTCGGAGTCAGAAGCCGAGATGTGGTTGATTTTGATTCACCAGACTCTGGCAAATGCTCAAGGGGCTTTACACCAGTGAGCAACAGACATAGAGGGAAATTGAAGTAATTGTTTCCGCACAATTTCTTTCCATAACTCGTGTCCCTCATACAGAGGAACTGCTGAGATTATATCCATAATCTTGAAGAATTGAAACAGCTCCTAGTGTCCCTCACCCCTGCAGTCATTTGCCTTCAGGAAACACACTTTCGTCCCACTGATACGGCCTCCCTTAGAGGTCACACTTTTATTACCTGGTTAATGTGTTGATGGACCATGCCTGTGGCGTTGTCTGTCTTGTGGTGAAGGATTCTGTTTACCATGAAGCTGTTGCCCTTCGCACTGCTCTGCAGGCAATGGCGGTTAGAGCTTTCCTCAGTATGTTTGTCACTATTTGTAGCATATATGTATCCCCACACCAGTGTGTTAGCTAGCTGATTTTGAGGAGCTTTTATCTCAGCTCCCACCTCCATTTCTGGTTGTTGGCAACTTAAACACTCACAATCAGATAGAGGATTCTGACCACAGGGATGCTCGGGGTCGTGTAGTCGAGTCATAGCTGATCAGTTATAATATTTCCCTGTTGAGCATTGGTACTCCTACACACTTCACCACCCATATTGGCACTTTGTCCTGTATTGATCTCTTTTTCTGTAGCCCAGCTTTGGTCACCCACTTTGATTGGTCTATCTACCCAGATCTCTGTGGAAGTGACCATTACCCAATATATTGGATCGGGTGTCGTTTACTGTCCTACCCATACTACCTTGGTGGGTACTTAAGAAAGCTGACTGGGCTCATTTCCAGCGTTCCCTTAATTTCACTGATGAGGTTCCCCCTGACGTGAATATGGCAGTGCAACTATTCAATTATATTGTCGTGTCAGCTGGGGAGGCTGCCTTCTCTCAGTCTTAATATCGTGGTTGTAGGCATGTTCCTTGGTGGAGCGACAAATGCAGGGATGCTGTCCATACCCGACAATGTGCGCTCAGATGCTTTAGTCTCATCCCACTCAAGCTAACCTGATCTGCGACTGTCAGGCTTGGTCACGGCGTGTCATCGAAGACATCCGAAAGAAATCCTGAATAGTCGTCATTTCATCGGTCAGTTTATCTGGGACAATGTTCGAAAGCACACAGGTTCCCTTCCTTCTGGTCAATAACAGTATTGTTACTAATGGGACCACTATAGCAGATTTATTGGGTCAGTATTTTGCAGTTGTTTTGAGCAGTGTGCACTACACTCCCTCATTTCGAGCCATCAAGGAGTCATGTGACATGGTGGGTGTCAACTTTTGTGGCTCAAGTGAGGAGGACTATAACCAGCCTTTCACCCTCCTTGAGTTGGAGCAGTCTTTATCGCACTCGAAGCATATATCGGTTGGACCTGACAAATATCCATTATGCTCTGTTGCAACACCTCCCACTCACAAGGGAACTGTTTTTGCGGAGGCTCTTTAATTACATTTAGACTTCAGATGTATTTCCCTTCAAATAGTGCAAGTTTACTGTTGTACCAATTTTGAAACCGGGGAAGGCCAAGTGAGATGTTTCAGCTATTGACCTATTTCCCTTACCAGCTGTGTATGTAAGACATTGAGCTTATGGTAATGCACGTCTGATGTACTGTCTTGAGACCTGGCAGCTTTTATCGCCTCTTCAGTGCGGTTTCTGCTGAAATCATTATGCGGTGGTTCATTTGGTCAGCTTGAGGGATGCCATATAGACAGCCTTTCTGGGAGAGCAGCACCTCCTTGCTGTATTCTTTTATTTGGAGAAGACGTATGACACAACGTGGTGACATGGTATCTTGTGACAGCTGTCTATTTGGGGTTTTCGTGGACATCTTCCTAAATTTATACAGCAGTTTATGTCCTTCATTAACTACATACAGAGTAAGCAATGCTGCTACCTACCCTCGGAAGTTTGTTCAGGAGAACGGTGTGCCACAAGGAAGCATTTTGAGTGTCACTCAGTTTGCCATTGCTATCAATGGCATTGGGTCAGCCGTTCTGCCACCTGTGGAATGTGCACTGTATGTGGATGACTCTAACCTTTTTATGCCGTGCTGCATCTGTATGCATGGCAGAATGCCAGATCCAGCTGGCCGTCCACCGTCTTGGCGACTGGTTTCTACTTTTCCACAGCCAAGACACAGGTGGTCCACTTCTGTAGAAAACATGGCGCCTTTCCTTCGCCAGAGGTGCTTTTGTATGGCTCTATTTTGCTGGTTTCCAACGATGTCAAATTTTTAGGTCTCTTGTTATATCCTAAACTCTCTTGTAGGAGTCATATTCAGTCCCTGAAATCTTGCTGTGTAAGGGACCTTAATCTTTTCAAAACATTTAGTGATCATGACTGAGGGGCTGGCCAAGTCACCATTCTTGTATCGTGCCCTGGTCCGTAGCAAGCTCGACTATGGCAGTGTAGTTTATTCTTCTGCTAGGCTTTTCACACGAGCCCCATTGTCAGTATTTTTGCCGTGGCTGGTGAACTTCCTCTACATTAGAGGCGTGGCCAACTGCTTCTTTCATATGGGGTACGGGTGCATTCTGACTTTGCACCTTCACCACGATACTTTTCTCCATCTGCCTCATGAACAGTTGTACTCCACTAAGCCATTTTCTCCTTACTCTGTGTCTATCCGCTTTGTGCATTCCCTGTAGTAGTATGACTTACCTCTGTGTGTGTTGCTTTTTCCTCGTTGTGAACAGCCATGGCTGACAATGCAGGTTGAGGTGCGCCTCGACCTTGCAGAATTTCCTATGATGACCACTGCTCCTGTTGTTTACAAGGGCCTTTTCCTTGATGTTGTGTCTTTTGGGTTCCGTGGTTTTATTTGCTTTTTCACTGATGGTATGTTTTTGGAATGCCACAAATGAGTGAACTGTGGGACTTAAGTTTTTAATGCTCTGAGAGGCTTGGGACGAGTAAATAAGGGACTTTGCTTCGGGATGCCCGGAGTTGAACTTAACCTCTAAATAAAACTGGTGAATGCTGTACTGAGAAGAAATGATTCGGGACTTAGACTTATGGAAGTGTTGGTGATTTGGAACGCCAAGAAAATTCAAGAGTGTGATTGAGATTGTTTGTATGACTGTAAATGTTGTGGATATGCATGATCACTACCTGCACCCTAGGGTATATTGGTGAGGGCAATAATCTCAGCTCATGCACATGGGTGATTAAGAGAGAGAGAATGAGAGCACTACCTACACCCCTTGTGGGTGTATAGTGATTGGTGTGGTGTGGATGTGTGTGAATGTATACTCTGTTTCATGTAAGCTCACAAAATTTTGACAGTTATGATGGTATATATTATTTGATTATGTGCTCACAGGTCACAATGCCAGTCCAAATTTACTATTCTGCTGGTTAACCAAGGGTCTCAGATTCACATTTGTGCAAGAAATTTTGACTCGCTGTGACCTGCAAGCACACAATCAAATAGTACATGTCCACAGAACTGTCAAAATTTAGTGAGCTTATATGAAACAGAGTATACATGTGTATGAGCACTACCTACATCCTATGGGTGTACCGGTGAGGGCGATACCCTCAGCTCAAATGTTTGTGAATTGGTGTGAATTGATGACTGTGTAAGGAAAAGGTGAATAAATTTGTATTGCAGTCAGGAGCCCTTTCTTTTGGAGACCAAAGGCATCTGTGACTTTTCTATAAGATATTTGATCATTGTTTGTTGCTTTTATAATATTGGTATATTTTCAGATATAATTGTTGGAATCTTTAATGTAATATATACTGTGAATGATTATTTGAAAATCATATTGTTTTATATATATATATATATTGAAAAGGAAAGGTCAAATGGGAAAAGAGAATATGTGGCCAAAATTAAATATAAACGAAACTAAAAAGTTCTTTTGACATTTGTGTGCACTGTCACCCATTCTTATCAGTAAGATAAAGTGACTATAAAATTAATCTGCTTTTGAAAGGTTTTTGGTTATTAAAACTTCCTATAACCATCCTCTTCCTGAATAGTCCTTGTGGTAGGTAGGCAGAGGTTGGGAGGGAAGTTGTGGTGGTATTGGAGAACCGTCACAGTTACAAATCAGATATCTGGACTAGGTGGGCCTGCGTTACTGATGCTCCTCAGTATCTTTTTGGACTTCATCCATCTTGCAGTATTTTAACTGTAGAGCTTTTTGCTATTTTGAAGGCTCTGTGTTTTATCAGTAGGGGGTTTCACCATATATGTCTTGTGTGCTCCACAGCTCACCCGCTTCTTTCCATGATCCGGGAGAAACTGGCGAGGGCTGTGCATATTTGTGTTTGCGTCGTCTTCCTGTGGGTTCCAGGGCATGTGGGCATCCCTGGGAACGAAGCAGCTGATATAGCCGCTAAGGAGGCATGCAGTCTACGGCCTTGTCTGGCATTCTTGGCAGCGGGAGTGGTCTTCTCTCCCAGTGTCCAACACGTTATGAGCCATCTCTGACTTGCCTATTTGCACTCGCCCTGATCTTTCATGTACCTGCAGGGAAGATGTTATGCTTTCTTGCCTTTGCATCGGGCACACTTGTCTGACACACAAATATCTGCATCGTGGCGAACCCCCTCCTGAGCGTGATGCCTGTGGCACTTCCTTGACTGTCCGGCACATTCTAGTGGAGTGTCGCAGGCATGACCTGGCTTGTCGCACTTTTAATGTTCCTGACAACCTACTGCGAATGTTGTGTGATGGGAGTATGTCTGTGAGCGGCTATTTTCCCATTTTTACATGCGACGGGCCTTTAATGTTTTGTGATTTGTTTTTTGTTCTTGTGTTGTTGCTCCTCTGGAGTATTTGTTCCTTTTTGTTCATTTGTTTTTTGATAGTGCATTTGCCTCCTGTGGAGGTTTTTAATCTGTTTTTCCCTAACTTTTGTTCTTGCCACCTACNTGTTTTTTGATAGTGCATTTGCCTCCTGTGGAGGTTTTTAATCTGTTTTTCCCTAACTTTTGTTCTTGCCACCTACGGAGGTTTTTATCTTTTTTTTACCCAACTTTCCTTTTTGCCTCATGTGGAGGTTTTTCATTTGTTTTAGACTAAATATTCCTGTGAGCGTTTATAACCCTGCTGTTGGGCACCCTACAATCCCACTCACTCACTCGAATCATGTTGAGCCTAATTAGAGTTAATTTGTATTGCTGAAATCATGACCTGTAAAATTGTATATAATTTAACTTTGTATGGCATGACATAACATAGACTTTCCATTTGTATTGTCAAGCCCTACATCCAGTCAACCTATGTTCTTATAATTGGATCTGATTATACAATACAATAAATACAAATAGAAGCAATTGTCAGAAAGATGTATATTATGTTAGTGTTTTATAAATATTATGGTCATCATGTGGTTGGTCATTTTCCCCTTGAAATTTTGTTACAGCATATAGATAGGAAAATATTGAGGAAGTATAACCTCCCAAATTTCATAACTATACTAAACTTATAACCATTTTCCCCTTATTAAATGTAGCAATTAAATATTTTTAATATTTTAATTCCAATTTATATTTATAGACATGATTTAAACATTGTGGAGAAGATGCATATACATTTTGGTTGTAATGTGTGTTAGGAAAGATCATTTAACACTAATTTTGTGTCTCCATTCTTATATTAATTTTGGCATAGAAGTAAATTTGGGTACTTAAAATTCAAAAATCAAAACAAACTTTATTTGGTAAGAAAAGTGCAAACAGTGCTGTTTTATCTTACAGTAATCATAGAGTTGTGTTGACATTCTTAATGTTTCTGGCTGTACAGAATTTTAACTAACAAAACTGTAAAAACTAGAAAATCATAAATTAAACCGGAAACATGAAATTTAGTTTTAACATACTTTGTACCAATTCTCACCTTATGAACATTAATAAAATTAAATATGAAAATCATACCTGTGAAACTAAAATGCTTAATTGTTGTACATGTAATCTTTATTTGAAATTTGAAAATAAAGTTTATATAGTATAGCTATAAATTGGTTTACATGTATGATACGTACACCTTAAAAACTTGTGACTTTGAGATATATAAACAAATGCATAGAATTGTTCTTCAACACAGTTTTTTGTATTTGTTCAGTCTCAGAAAATTAACTCTTTGTATTTCTCTTTAACATATCCAATATAGTAATGTGATATATTTAAATTTTCCTTATATCAAACTAAATTGAGAAACATATTAGCGCTTTAACAAAATATATTTAATGTTATATCCTTAAACATCATTCTGTGTTATGTGAGTTTTGTATTTGCTAACATGACATGTAAGGTAACTAGATGTTATTTCATAGTACAGCCTAATACATAATATACTGGTGTGATGTAATATTATGGGAAAGGTGAACAACACTGACCCAGAAAGAAATCCAAATTATGCAAAAGATCTTTGTTCATAAGTGAATTCCAAGCACAGCAGAATAGAAGACAGATACACCCATACAACACACATTATGCAAGAGAAATAAAGTCCTCGGTCGCAAAATGAGATTACTCCTGACTGCAATGCAAGATGTACGTAATATGTTTGTGCTCAATATCAGGTTGGAGATGAGTTCTTGGAAGATTGCAGCTACGGAGTCATGGCAGGCGATGTATTGCCAGACCTCTCCGAACAACGTCCCACATGTGCTCAATTGGATTTTGGCCTGGAGACCATGTGAGCCAACCCACGCAGCAAATATCTTTACTCTCCAACATCTCGGCAACAGCCGATGTACGATGAGGTGTAATGTCGCACATGAAGGGGAATCAGGGCAACTATGGAGGAAGTATCAGGGCACGCGAGGAAGGAGAACCTCAGTACAATCATGGTCACCAGTGACTGAACTTCCTTGGCAAATGCCAACTTCCCAATGATTTGACCTTAGGTAATGTTGTCCAGATGTTGTATACGGTATTGTCTAGCCGCATCAGACAGCACACATTGTCATTCAACACTATGTGCACTGTGCAAAAAGTGTCCACTGCAATGCTGAGTGTAGACTGTTCTCTTGCTTTATGCCCTTTGTAAATGCCCACAGTATGTCATGTTTCATATATACTCATGCCTTATAGTACTGGACTCAAGGCAATCTCCTGATTTGTCTTTTGGTCAGTTCTGCCTATTTGCTCTACTTTTATGTTAATTTCTTTACTTTTGTTCTTAATTTTTGAACACCAGTGAACTATAGATCACGAGTGGCTAGATCTATATCATTGCCCTATTAGGGGTAAGTCTGAAATCTGCCAAAAATCTGGTTTAATACACTGTGAAGTAAATGGAAACAGAAAATATTCGTAATGGAAAAGCTGTCTATGAAAACATGGAAAAAAGCATAAACAATGATAAAGCAAATGGGGAATGAGTACACTGCACAAACCAGATGGTTTGTCTAGTAAAAAGAACATCTGTTAAAAACTTTTTTTAAAATGGAACATTCATGGATATACAGTTTTGAAGTTTGAATGTAAAATACAATCGAAAATGGAAACTTTATAATGTTCAACTACTATAACTTCACATAGGTTGTCCATAATTTTCAAGCAAGAAAAACGTTATATGATGTCAACTTATAAAACAAGAAGTTACTGATAACTAATGAGCCTACTTTCCTCTACATGGGTGCAAATAAATTTTAGTGAAATTCTTAAAAGTATAGACGGTAGGTAGGCATTGATATAAATATTATTAGAGATGAAACCAGAAACATGTGAAACAATACCAAGACAATTAAAATACACAAGTGACTTACTCTGGATTCAAATTCAGAAAAATTCATCAAATTAAGCTAGCTTGCAATCAACTGCATCATGAAGGTAGGATTCGGAGTACCAACTTTGGATGTAATCATTCTATTGTTTTGAATGATAGGGTTCACTAATGTGAAATATTTACACGGCCATCATTTTGAAAATAAGTCTCTAAGCCACTAAAAAAACATGAGTTTACATGGCCTACCATAACGCTACTTGTGTGAAAATTTTTGTGTAAATTGGTTGATTGGTACCAGAGATAAAGCATAAAAACCTTATTTTTATAAATAGGTGCTTTCTTACAAAACTGCTTAAAAATGTTTAGTTATACTATGCATCTAATAGATACTGTCAGCATAAAAGGTTTGGTTGAATTTGGTTAAATTGTTAAAAAGATATGTCAAACATATAAAAAGATTTATGTGGCCGCTATTTTGAAAATCAGTGACAGGCCCCATTTAAATCATGCAACTTTACATGGCCTTCTGCAGGTGTGCAAAGTTTTGTGGAAATTAGTTGAAGTATTGTGGAAATATGGCAAAATATTCATTTTACTCACCCGACACTACTTTGCAAAAAAATCTGGCAAAAGAGGATTTCTGTATACAGTGACGTAACTATACCGTTGAGGCCCGTGGCAAATTCATCGGATGGGGCCCTCCCTCAATGTAAAGAACCTCAACCAATGTTGTAGTTTCTTTTTAATAAATCACTACGTAAAGTACGTACCAACACTATTATAATTATTGCGTGAATTTTTAGTTTATTTTCTAGTAACGTTTAATTTAAAGAGCGTATTGAATTGAAATAATTTTATTTTTAGTCAAAATTTTAATTATTAAAATTCCTTTTTTCGGCCTTTCTGTTCAGAAAGTGTTAATGACAACATCAAAGTTTAAATTTCGGGCCATGGAATGTTCAATGGATATAATAGCTAAGTTGCGTAACCTTTCTTGTCCCATAGAATTTCTTAAATAAGTTTTTATCATTTTAATTTTGAAAATGATCACTTGGCACTAGCCGTAGTCACAGGAATGGTTACAAATAACAGAAATGCAGTGCACACTTCAGGAAAGCTTGAAGACATAAAATGATTCTTTATGATTAATAAATCAGTAAGTTCTCTTATAAAAGATGATTTTTCTATTTTGTGTCTAAAAGTGGATCGAAACCTGAGAATTTCCTTGGCAAACAAGACAGATATGTCTTTTTTTTTTATGTAAATCAACCAATTCTAAAACCTTTTCCAATAAATCGGCATCATTTAAATTTTGCAAAGTGGCAGGTTGTAAGACACTGAAATTGGAAAAAATTTCATTCGTTCCAAGGAAACGCGATCTCAGTTGATTAATGATTATGTCCGATACACGATAGAATTCGTTTACTTTAAACAAGCTTTCGGGACCTTGGAGACGTTCTTCCTCGCAAATTTCATCAAAATGATATTTCACCTTCCTCTGGCGAGTTTTAGGAAATTCAGGGTTGATTGACCATTTTTCTGCTACACTATTTGCTTGCGTTTTTAAATCTCCAAATTCATCTCGATACTTTTCAAGTTCTTCCAGACAGACCTGCAAACGCTTTGAGGTATTTGAAAGATCGATGGCTTTAGACTCAATGGTCTGTACAATTTTGCAATGGAAAACCAGTAACATAATAAAGTTGTAGTTTTTGACCTTCTTCTTCAGTGAAATGGCTTCATTTCTCTCATCTGCTTTGGAATTTAATAGAACAATTTTTGTTAGCGCTTTTGAACTTCAACATACCAAACTTTTAAAGCAAAAATTGCATTGAAACGTCCTGCCCATCTAGTTGGATTTAACGTTTTTAATGTTACCGAAGTTGAAGACCCCCCTTCTTTATTAGATATAAAACTTAATAGCATATTCCATCTTTTGATACTATGCCCAAAAAAATTATAAATTTGTTGCACGGTTTCAAAAAATGTTTGCATTTCTATAACCTCTTTTACTGCATAATTAACAACCAGATTTAAATTATCAGCAGAACAATGGACATACACCGCATTTGGCTCGATATCTATTAAAAGTTTTTGAACTCCAACATAATTGCCTTTCATGTTATTAGCACCGTCATATCCTTGTACACGACACTTATTCAGAGGAATATTTTTGTAATTTATGGATTTTGTAATCTGGTCGGGACATTGCTAAGGCAGTTTGATCCTTAACTTCGTGAAATTATAAAAATGACTCTTTAATTACGAGCGCCTTTGGAGTTCCATTTTCATCTTTCTCGATCACACAGTAACGGTACAGTTCACACAATTGATCTGTTTTCGAAATATCTTGAGTCGTATAAAATATAATGGAGTAAAATGGTGCGGTTATTATTTCATTTATCAGCACGTTTTCCACTTTTTGAACAAGAACAGCAATGAGCTCATTTTGTATTTTTGGATATGTTGTCTGGCCCTTTGGTTTACTTAAAAATTCTTGCAAAACAGGATCGTATTTCACTAATAACTCAACAATGCTCAAAAAATTTCCTTTTGGACTTGAATCATTGCTGTATGCCTTTTCTCTATGGCCACGAAAAGCTAAATTACAAGCTGAAAGTGTCAGAGTAACATCAAGGAGTCTAGTGAGTACTTGGCGTCAAAAAGATTTTTCTTTCTTGATTATGGAATCTTGCTCTTCATCTAGTGTTCCATGTAACCGCCATTGTTGATATAAAAGACAAGAATCCAAATAATTTTTCGATGTCTCGTGTTATTCTATGGCTTCTACAATATGTTTCCAATCGTCATAACCTTCTATCCAAACATTTTGTATATTTTTAGATGCCCTATTTGTGAATAACCAACATGGTTCACAATATGCCTTTTGAAGCAATAGAGAATAGGACAGCCATGTAGGTTCTAGTTTTACGCCAGACTTAGAAACAATATAATAATATTTTTCCAAGAAAGATCTATTGTCACTGTCTTTTAGGAAGGGGCCTTTAGGTTTACAGTGTCCGTTTTCGATCACAAACCGTTTCACTTCATTTAGTTCTTTAAAATTACCCTTATCAGTAACATATAGCAAAGATGTAACTTTTTCCACATAAAAAAATGATTCACTTTGAGTTTTGCTCGTACATGGTTGTGGTTGCTCTGGATCTAGATATTCACTGTTGTCTGGCTCTACAATACTGCCACTTTTAGTCACATCAATTTCTTCATTTCCGCCGCACTGTTCCTTTGATTCTTAGTCAATGAAATCTTCATTCTTAAAGTACTGACCTATTTTAGGCAACTTTTTATTTTTTTCTTCAGACTCCTTCTTTCTCTTTCGTTTTTCGCTCCCACTTAGACACTTTCTAGAACTAGACATATTGTTATCTAATTTCCAAAATGAACTAATTAACTTTGCGACTGATAGCGGATCCGATAAAACAAAAACTGTGATATCAAAAAAATATCTATGCCACTAACAACCAATTCTCATAACAATAAAATTGTGTATGTGTAGTGGAGCCTTTCTTATACTTACAAAACAGAAAGCAGGGATTTCCCGATCGTCACTGTTACTAGAGCCCGCGCCACGAAAGAAGTCCCGCGGCGAAAATATGAACCAACAAAGAAACCATAGACAAAACATTTCTTCCATAGCTGACAGCATTGCTACAGCGCCGTGTCTACAAGTGGCGAGGACTTTATTACTACGTACCGGATGCGTTCTAAAACTGGGCGATATCTTTTTCTTACAAATGTTTTCAAATCTTGATACATTTTTTTGTTTAATTTGTGTATGTACTTTAGTAGGTAACTTAAATTAATTGAATACAAAACTAATAAATTTTACTAAATTTTGTAATAATAAATGTTAGGATCCTCCTGTGCTCACAGCCCTCTCGGGTTGTGAGCCCCCTCCGGCGGGGGGCCTCTGGCATTTTGCCCGTCCTGCCACCCTATTGTTACGCCACTGTCTGTATGCATAAATTAAATTTCGAAATAATACTGTTTGCATTCAAAATTTGGTTGACTTTTGTTGAAACTTTTTATAGATATAACAAATTAATCTAAATTATTTATATAAACCCCATTAAAACATGGTTGCCGCACATAACACATGTTAATTAACAACGGGATGACATCGTTATGAACGCAATTTAAAACCATACTTAGTCATGATTGACCCTTGAGATATGGCATAACACCGGTTTTGTTCATGTGACAATCTTCATAAATGTAGGACAAAAAGTTGCTGTATTAGCACTTTCCATGATTGTAATAGATACAATATACAAATTTTAATTTGTATCATAGATATAGTTAACTAAGCCAGAATTTTTGTACAGGCAACATTCAGAAAATAATAGACACATGTACTTAAAACATATAAATTAATATGGCCTACCACAGTACAACTTCGTTGCCAAATTTGAAAGAAATTTGTTGATTTTTTTTTCTAGAGGTATGGATTAAAAATGGTATTATTTCATGGGGGGCTATCGTACAAAATAGAGGAGAAATGAGGCTTTGCATAGACAATTTTGATGGATATAATTTGTACTGTCAGCATACAAAGTTAAGTTGAAATTTGTTTAGTAATTACGTAAACAAAAAATTCTAAGCTTAAATATTTAGATATCCCCTTTAAAGTTTATAAGTTTACATGGCCTGCCATAGTGCTACTTGATTGCCAAATTTTGTAGAAATTGGTTGTTTTTTTTGGAGATATCATTTAATTCTAATTTGTCATGTGATACTATTTTACAAAATGGTGGACAAGAGATTTTGTGTGAACACATTTGATGGTTGTAATATGTACAGCCAGCATAGAAATTATCATTGGAATTAATTACATGGTTTCAATGATTTAACATATGAAACTGAAAAAGTTATTTGGCCGCCATTTTGAAAATAAATGTCTGACTTACTTAAAACATGTAAGTTAACATTATCTGCTGCAGTACTCCTTGTTTGACATATTTGGTAGGAATCTGTCAATTGTTTTTCGAGATATTACACAAAAACTTTAATTAATTCATGTAGTGCTATCTTACAAAATGCTGGACAAGTGTTTTTTTGCTTATATGATGCTTGTAATAGATACTGTTAGCATACAAATTTGGTTGAAAATGGTTAAACGTATGGTAGTTTTACCAAATAAACCTAAAATATTTATATGGCTGCCATTTTGAAAATAAGTGCCTGATAAAGTTTAATTACTAATATTTACCTGACCTATTTTAGAATTGCTTATGTGCCAAATTCGGTGAGAAGTGGTTGAGTTGTTTTCGAGATATGATGTAAAAGCCACATTTTTTCATGTAGTGCTATCTTCCAAAATGGCAGACCAACAACAATATTCAGCTCAGAATTAAATGCTTATGCTGTGCGCTGTCAGCATACAAAATTTGTTTTAAATTTGTTAAATGGTTTCAAAGGTATGACATATTATCCTACATTTTAAAATGGCCGGCATTTTGAAAGTAAG
>NQII01015519.1:7361-17918 GCA_002778355.1 Clitarchus hookeri
ATCTTTCAGCGGGGTTTCAAAAGTGTTCAGTTTAACGTGAATAACCTGTAAAACCGTGAATTGCACTAACTCTCTAGTGCAGGTAAATGTAAGTCAAGGAAAGGAAATAGCCAACGTCATTATCCCACTTATGAGCAGATGTTTCTGTGACCGATCTAGAGTGTCAACAGAGCAAGTTTTGACGCTAAGAAGTCATATTTGAAAATACATAAATTATGTTCCAGTAACCCCTCACAAAATAATAATAGGTATATGAGTTACGTTTTAAGTTTCTCTCCAAAACATTAAAATATGAAGAAAATTAGATGTCAAACACGATGTTTTCAATTCACAGTAAACTGTTCTGTACAAGCATGATTACAAAATAACCCTAAATTAACAAAACATTTGATGAAATGTAAATTCAAAGACTGTCTTTTGCTAAGCATACGGTGTTCAGCTTCAAAGACGCGATAGCAGTGAGTATGCTCTAAGAGCGTGTGTGAGGAACTGAGAATAAACGCAACGCTAAGGGTCTCATGATGTCGTGAGTGCAGACAGCCGAACGCCGAAACATCGACCTACATTATACAGCATCTTTATGGCTTCAAAATTAACGACTTCAGTGACCTTTATATAAGATTTAACAGTTTTCTGCATGCCTGAGACTTTGCTGGTTGTACATTTGCTTCATCCCCAAAATTAGCAAGTTCTATTTGCCGTCGACCAGATATAATGAGATTTCGTGCTGGTTTTCTTCCAACTTTATCAAAGAATGAAGAGTATTCATAGTTGGGACTTGTATATGACTGTAATTTCTAAAGGCATAAGATTCTAAGACCCACTCGGTTATTTTATTTTCTTCTGTATACTAAGGATTTCGTAAGAGCAAATATAGCATCTCGCTTTTTATCTTAACCGTGCAATATTGATAAATTTTGCTACAAAAATGTACATACAATTCCACTATTAAATCCATAAAAATTTATTTCAAAAGCATTACATTAATTAATTGTAGTTACTCTTTGATTATTCAGATGTTATGTCGTTGTCAGGTAAAGAAAAAGGATGTATCAAAAAATAATATTTACACGATTCCAGCCGTAAACGTTCCAAGAATGCTAAGGGAATGTAGGTTTGTTCACATTCGTATTCACTTCGCCTTATTCAGCACGATCCGTCAGTATGACCCAGGCCCTATAAGTGAGCAGTCTAATGATGACAACATTCAACGTGGTCTTACGAGGAAATTCTCTCTGTGACTCGGGTTTTATGGTCTAAACATGTTCCTACCATTGGGATTCAAAAGCAAGCGGCACAGATTTACAGTGTGCGAGTAGTCAAGTGTCCAACACGTAAAGGAATGGTGCAGAAATTTCGTCGGAAATTCTTTCTCTCAAAATTATAGAACTTACTTCTACAGTTCGGATATCAAACCATATGATTTAAATTTTTTTTTAAACCACTGAATGAACATCTTGCAAGGCAAACTCTGGATCATACAAGTGTACGAAATGCTGTTCCATGATTAGTTGGAACATAAAGATCCATGAATTATAGAGAGAACGTAAACGTCGTTTGTACGTAGCGAAAAATATTGTTTTAATCGATTGGCCCTCGTTCATACATAGCTAAAGGAACATAGTCGTATTTTCAAAATCGTCCTTATTGAGAAGTTAAATAAGCAAGAAATTACCTAATTCATTCAGACCTGCTCGCGAAAAGAGCGTTGGCACTTTGGCGATTACGACCACCAGCGACCATATAAGATAGCTAAAAGACGTAATGAAATTGTGGAGAGAACCAGGAGCACCCGGATGAAACTCTAAGGTAGTTTCCACCAGGTATTCAGAGGATATCTGGGGTGAAACGTGGATCGTCATGGTGGAAATCTGGCGAGATAACCATTAAGCTTTCGAAACTCTTCGAATTTTATTCCGCACGATTATGCTTAGAATGATTAAAGGGCGACAAATCTTCATTATGTATTTAGAAATTTTACAAGTTTTAAATGTTTGTGACAAGTGTCACTCCGTTAAGGCATTTCCTTCTGAACTTGGCTAATTTTGTGACAAAAGGTATATTAATTAGTGTCAATTGTGAGACGCCTGCATCTCATTTGCTACGCAGCATGAAAGAAAATTCTTATCGGCCACCTGCTGCGTATTTTAGACGTTGCCTGGTTCAACAGACGAACAATTTTAGAATTATTCGTACATATTGCTGAAAACTGTGTATCTACACGATAAAAAATTGCGTGGCGCAGAGTAGCATCACAGCCTGCTTTCCACACCCTACAAGTTCCCGAATACAACTGTTAGTCGTTGAGATGGATACATTTTGCCAGCGCTATGGCTGCCGCATGGAGCGCTATAGTCGTCGTGAAGTTATATTTCTTACTCGGATTGGACAGCGGGCATGACGTCATGCAAAATTGAAAATACTCTAATTTCAGAAAAATATACACATATATACATAATATATATACACACAAACATATACATATATACATACATAAATGTGAGTAAATGTCATGTTTTTTTTAATCAACACAGGTAAATTAATAGTGTTTAGAGTTTTGCTACATTGAAACCAGTTTATAGTTGAAAACACTGAGCGCTATAAGGTTTAATAACCATTTGTCATGTAGAGTGCGCTCAAGGCTCATGTAAAAATAATTTTGTTAGTAAATTAAGGTGTGTGGTAAGCCCCAGCCATTTTGTACCAATAGTATTATTAGAATTCAGTAACGATATCGTTATTATTTTTATATATTTTTAATGAATGGTAAAAATAGTGATTTATTTATTGGAATTGTAGCTTATTATTTTGTTATATATATATATATATATATATAAATAAAGAAAAACTATTAAAAAATTGAGAATATTCAACTTTTCTTATTTTAGATAAGTATCAGACATTGGTTAAAATAATTAAATATATAATTTTAGTACTGATAATTACACGTTTTCTCTGTCGAGTGTCTTCATGGTTAGGGCTGTAGATTTTTATAGCTGGTGCCATGATGGATTAGGAAATTTGGTGGGTTTGGGGCCTCCTTTTTTTCGGTTTTAACACCAATTGCCACGGGTAGAAACTGATTTAATAATAACTGGATTATTCCAAGTTGTAATCTTAACAAAAAACTGATTGGCGAAAGCATACAAGTATCGAAGAAACTCCAAGAATACTATACGTTAACACCTGCAGATCTTATCGCGTTATCCAACATCACACACTCGCTTGGAGACAGTTGCTGTATCGTACGTACTAGCAGATCAGGCGTGTAATTAGACCGGTCAGTGCGAATATTCGTCGGAGGGGGGTAGGTAGGTAGGCCTTGACATCCCGTCAACAGCGAGGTCGTTATATACGGAGCAAGTTGCTCAGAGAGGCAGTGTAGCGGGAAAGGAACCGGCCGTGGTTTATAGTAAGGGACCATTCGAGAATTAGCTTGGAGTGCGCGATTTCATGGAAAATCGAAATCAGGCAGCAAACGGGAGAGCTCTGAGGAAACCCCCGACCAGCGGCATCGTCCGGCACTATTCCCACATGCGAAAGTCCGGCGGTGACCCCGTCGAGAATGGAACCCGGTCCGCCTAGGTGGGAGGCGAGTAGTTAAGACACCACACCACCGCGGCCCCAATATCCAGAACGGATCGGCTCTAACACAAATACACCCCTCGCTCCGCAGGCGGGAGGGAGTTGTTGCGCGAGTTAGTGCGGCGTTGCGTAGCGAGTGTTGCAGCTGGTCCGCCGTGCAGTGAGGCGTCTGGGTGGAGTTTGTGGTTGGCGCGGGCGTCGGAACGGAGGTCGAACACTGCGAGAGACTGACGCATTGGTGCAAGTGAGTTGAATAAAGCAATTAACAACACTTCAGTTTCTTTCACAAAGACAATCATTCACTACATTGATTAATCTAATTATATATTCATGAGTAGTTTATTAGTTTGCGAAAAGGGTTGTAACTGGGTGAATTATGGCAGACTGTAGAAGAAATATCAGAATAGGTTTTTTTTTGCACCATTGTAAATTAATCAGGAAACTTAATTTAGATTCAATAAGGTCACACACAACCCTTCATGAACCTGGCAACAACCAGGTGCATATATCAATAATTTTACTGATCACGTACTGTATACGTACGGTCATATAAATAGTGAACTTGTGTTAATCTGGGTCTGGTTATCCTTGATTGATTTTCCAACTCCTGCTCTCTGAAAAGTTCCAAGTAGGGCGGGCGCGACGGGGAGGAAGCTGAATACTGGACCGCTGAAAGTTCCGCGGGCCAGAGACGGGAATCCGTTTTGTGAGCGCTCCCTACGTGGTGGTTATTTTTTCTGCTGACTTCGGACTGCGGTACATCCAGTGAGGCGGGAGAAAAGCAAGGCGGTGGCAGGGGAAGGAGGCAGAGTAAAGCGGAAGCTGCGAGCGAGTGAAAATGGGAGGAGGCACCGAACCTTCGAGCCCCTCCCTCCTTCCGCGATCCTTCCTCTACAGCCCCAAGCACCATCCTCCTTCCCTTAGCAGGGGTAGGATACCATCCGCCAGATACAGCCGAACTCCCGGCGGAGTTGCGGGCAAGGCAGAGGAAAGAGCAGTGAAAGAAGAAACAATAGAGCCGGTGTGTTTACGGCCACTGCTCAGCCGCGGAGTTTAATCCTAACTGTCCCTTTGTGCGTTCCACAGAGACTTGCGGAAAATGCGCGAGATTCCAGTATAGCGTGTCTGTCGGCGTCGGTGCGTGGGCGCAACCTACTCTATCTCCCCCTTTCCAACGTGTAAATACGCCATGTTTTCTACAATTATAATTCGGGGAATCTGGGGCGCACACACAGGTGGGTCCATCTGGTACGGAACCTTCCCCCTTGACAACAATGAAATATATGGCAGTATGTATATTAAAAATATTTTGTAACTAATTTATGATTATATATAAAAATATGTATTTACCATTGTAGTGAATAAATACGTACTAACACCAAGTTACACTGTGTATATATAGCAGGGAGATGATACAATCAGAGATTTGATCAACTTCCTAAGTTAGATGATCAATTCACGGAAGATGTTAAAATGACAACTCTGTGGGGTGATTTCCCTAAAGAAGGTAAGTGATTTGATCAAGTCCCTTAACTGTTTTAGTGAAAAGATGAAACAAAGAAGTCAGGACTCGCCCAAAGCGTAGTCATAAATGACGCACCGTGGCCGAGCCCCAGCGCCAGCAGGATGGTTCACTACTGGTGTTATGGTCATTTCAAGGCTCGCCGGCAATTTTTTTATAGGTAATGAGGCTACCAGCTTCAAGTATAACATCTTTTCACTAAAACAGTTAAGGGGCTTGATCAAATCACTTACTTTCTTTAGGGAAATTACCCCACAGAGTTCTCATTTTAACATCTTCCGTGAATTGATCATCTACCTCAGGGATTTGATCAAATCTCCGGTTCTATCATGTCCCTGCGACATATATACCGCCTTGTAAAGTCGTTTTATGCGACTAATGAACTGACTTTTGATTCTGGACCTCCCTTGAGGCTCCCACCTACGTGGCCCTTCAACTGCGCTGCAGTGTGTTTGAAGTGTTGAAGTACATCAATTACTTCGATATATATATATCGGTTGTAAACAAGACTTACATAACTAGCGATTGTAAACAAGACTTAAATCAATATCGATTGTAAACAAGGCTTATATAACCTTACAAGCGAGAGGTAATGTGTGTACTTTGTTGAATGTATAAGTTGTAGTTAAAGTGTTAGAATACATATAGTTGTTCTGAAAGACCGTATTCATCTTCTTACAAAATGAAACTACCTGAACATGAAGTGCACGTTTCGCCACGAAAAAATTAAGCGTGCGTGCAATAAGCTGATCTACGAACACAACAAACACAACACACGAGGGCTGTTGAGTGCTTTCATGACGTCACGTACATTACAAACACCGTTCCAGAGTACTCCAACATGGTAAAAAACAGCTTTTTTTCAGAGCACTGCATCTTAAAATATATGCTTCACTTTCATACAAAAACTACTCAAGGACCCTGCATTGAACCTTCCTGCAGACTTTCCACCATTAAAATAATAGGGTCACTTCTAGAAGTTCCATAGGTGCATGCAGTGTGACGAGAACACTGCATGCACCTGCACATTGGAAGCACGTTTAATATTTTCGTTGAAAAACGTGTGTTACAAAACGCACTGCAGCGCGGTTGAAGCGCCAGGCAGACGGGAGAGTAAGGATGTTCAAGTGCCAACATTTTTTTTCGCTATATTTAGGATATGTTATAATTACATTTTATTACATAAAATAGTACATTGATAAAAGTATCAAAAACCATGGAAAATTAATTTGCAAAATCTAATTACAGAAAAGACAGGAATTTCTAATTAAATGCATTAGCATCCAAATTAAAAAAATTAGCATAATTATCATGTTTGGCTACAGTTCAAATTAGTTTTTAATGTCATCAAAATAAGATGAAGAAATTTAATGGAATTTCTTCTAATGGTTCGGCCATGAATTTATTTTAAGTTTTACAATAACATCGAAATCAAAAGTAGCCAGAAGTTAAATCCCAATCGCAGGCGAACAAAACGCCACACTTCAAAGAAATGCCTTCGTGACGTTCCTAAATCTTCAAAAAAACACTATAGCGGAAATTAAACATTATGCACGTATAACTTTTTAAAATATTTGGCACAAATTTTAAAGTTAAAATGCTGATAATTCTACAAAAAAAGTATGCGAGATTTATTTTTAAACTGATTTAGCATTTTATCAAATAGTTATTGATAGGCAAAATATCGTATAAATAATGAAGAAATGTTAGGCACAAAACAGCCTTCAGGGCAATCCCTAGTAAAATATTTGAAACCCTCAATCTCACGTCTAGCCACAAGGAAGCATTAAGATGGGCCGTCCAAAAACTGCGATATGCATTCCCGAAAAGCTGAATTTCTCGCAAATCAGATCTGTAACAGCAGGGTACTATTACAAGCGATGTAAGAGAATGGGGTCGAACTACAGATGCTACTTTGTACTTTTCTCCATTTCCTCAAGGAAATTGCACCGGAGAGCCTTAAAAATTATATATATTTTTTTAACCATTTCCACTTTCTGAACAGGATAAAAGTAAAAAATTGTGTTATTAAATAATTCATGTTTAATTTACTAGTTAAAATTTCGTATTACTAGAAAATTTTTTTTACCTGAGGTAAGGGTATGGATAAGGGTAGGTCTATAGGCGCAAACACTAATTTTACAGGCAGTATTTTTTAAAAACGAGCCTCCTTAAAAAAAAAAATTATAAGCCCGTACCTGCAGGAAATAAGCAAGTGGCCCGGTCGTTCTCAATGCGATGTAGGATATTCGCTTATTCACAGTTATTTGCAAACTTATGAAAGCCGTCCTTACTTATATTATTTTTACACATTGTGAATACCCTCATAACCCCATCCGCATCGCCAAATCGAATTCAGTTTTCCCTGGGTTGATTGTTGTGGGAGCGAAACCACTAGCTTGTAATTATTGATATGAACAACTAACTTCTTCACTGCATACTTTCCCAAATAAGACGGTGGTCCACGTTCAGTTTTCTCAAAATTACGTGAAACTAATCTCCTTCTAGATGTTCGTTCGGGAATGTTATACAATCTTGCAGCTTTCCTTTTCTCATATCCTTCCTCTTCGACAAGTAAAACCGCTTCCCTCAGATCGTCTTCTGCCCACTTTCTTTTCTCAGTTCTTTTTCGTGCTCTCGGCGTTTTGCTCCTGGAAATTAGATCAACGTTAACGGGCGATAAGATGTAACGTTATAATAGACGCGGCTCTTGTCCTACTAGGTGAATAGTCCTGAATTTGCGGCATCGGTCCAATGCTATCAATGCGACATGTGACCCGAAGTTTTGGGACAGATGCCGCGCCGCCATTGTAGCAAAGGGAACTGGCACAACAAATAGCTGTGAGGCTAAACATAACCTAAAATACCTCCTCTGAAGACTGCGCATGCGACTTACCCACCAAAACTTCAGTACCTACCAATCATCGTTAACTCAAAAACGTGCATCAAAACTTGGATGACATACCTGTACGTCGGAGCGATAAACTCGACACTACCTTCCGTTATTGTGCACCAACTCGGGAAAAAAAGCCTTCCTGGGCGCCACTTTCGCCGTGGGTCGCAAGCGGTTCCCTTCTCCTTCATGAGCTTTCTGAGAGGTTCGACATCTGTCCTGCCGCAGCGTCTTTGCCTGTTTTACCTTATGCAATACAACCACAAAAAAAACTTTGATAATGGGGAGCAGTCGTGACCATGTCAAAGCATGAAACAACTTTGAAAACCTGCGACAGACTGATGTAGTAAAACTACGAACGGACTTTGAGAAGGCCTTGGACCACGGCCAGGACAACCACTCAATACTTCACTCTAAGAAAGTATTAGCAAAAACACCACATTAATGTATACGCATAGTGATGAATAGCGAATGGTAGAGTTTGTTACCACACACTTATGGTTGCGAATTTGCTGAGGAAATAGTTAAATGCGTAGTGAAGTTCCTAATTATGTATAATAGCTATGATAAATATTCTTATATTTGAAGCCTGATATTTGATATTATTTCCATACTATGTGTGGGTTGAAAACTCCCATTACAATTTAGGAAGTTCATTAGAAACTTATTAACAGTGTTGTCAATGTACTTGCGAACCACAAATCGCCCAAGTGGCCTCAATTTCCGAACTCTTTGAGGAAGGCAACAGAACTTGTTCTAAATAACAGCCGAAAAGGAGAGCGATAAGATGGATAGGGGTAGAGCTATCTTGGAAAATGCAAGTGAACAAATAGGATGGGTCAAACGCAAGTATAAAGCACATTACTTAGACAATTTTAAAATAACAAAGAGTCACGTAAAAATATGTATATGAATAAAAAATAACGAATATTAACAAGTGTAGATATATAAGGTATGTGAAAAAATTACGTCCAAGGCTATAGCTGTGTTTAGTTTGTTTGGTGGCAGTGTTTAAGGTGATGGAGAACATGGTTAAAGGGTGGAAAATCGATTAACATTTCAATTTCAAAGGAACAACCGTCAGACGGAAATTCGAAGGTAAAAGGCGAAGAATTTATCATTTTCACGATATACGCGAAAAACTGCAATCTCAAAAAAAATCCTAGTTACAGATAAATATTTCACTGCTATGCTCTTTTAAAGGGAACGATAAAATCTTTGCCTACTGATTATAAGTGTCACCAAACTGTCACTTCATCTGTCAAAGCCACGTGGTTTGTACAAATGTTAGCGCGTTGTTTACATAAATACATGTTTTGAAACGTTAGCACTCTTTTTCTCAGCAGGAAGTAATGGAATTACAATATATTCCAGCTGGGCTAAATATTTTTATATGAAAGAATGAGTATGTTGTAAACAAAAATGTAAACAAACAGCATTACTATTTTAACACGTGATTTTTGACATTTACACAGGAAAATCCTGAGCAAATGTTGGAAGTAAGCCTACGTGTAAGACGAATATATACGTTCTACTTATCTTTGGGCTATTAAATGGATACTTCTGATGTCAATTTTTGAGACTATCCTTGACATTAGCTCCGAACAGGCCTATTTTAAATTGAACAAATTTTACGTCTAAAATATAATTGGGGTGGTCGTCTACCTGAAGCTATTTTTGCGTTTGAGTCCATGAAGCGCGGGAGTGATAAGGGCTACATTGCCACGCGCATCAAGTGCGCTATCGTCACTACGCGCAAAGCTCTGAACATGTGTGCAGTGTTGTCGTGCTGCGTGTACCTGTGAGACTTTGAGGGGTTACAAATTCAACGTTTCATTGGTGGAAAGTCTATAGGAAGTTTCAGTACAGGCTCCTATCGTCGCTTCTCTCGTATCCAAAGTAGTATGTTTCAAGATGCAGAAATCTGTAAAAGCTGTTTTTAACGACGTTGGGAGACTCCAATATTTTATTTATAGCGTGCGTGATGTCTTCAAAGTACCATTTCGTCACCGTCTGGGGTAAGTTTTCTTTTCGTGTAGACAAAGATATTGGGGCCACGTGTTACAGTTTCGTAAAAAGAACGTATTTTAAACCTGTTGCAATGTAGTTCAGGCCCCAGGTAGGCGGGCCCCTTAACTACGAATTTGGAAAAAACTTTTTATGCTTTAGATGATAATTGCAATTCGTTTATATTTTAACGTACAGACATCAGAGTAGATATTGATGGGATCAGTAGCATACTAAAATTTTTAACTATCTCACGGCGTTGCTTTCTCGACTCNCAGGCCCCAGGTAGGCGGGCCCCTTAACTACGAATTTGGAAAAAACTTTTTATGCTTTAGATGATAATTGCAATTTGTTTATATTTTAACGTACAGACATCAGAGTAGATATTGATGGGATCAGTAGCATACTAAAATTTTTAACTATCTCACGGCGTTGCTTTCTCGACTCTCGGATTTTGGGCATTCAGTCGACAGCGATGTTAATTTTCACACACGGACAATTAAAGAGGTCACAACGGGCAAAATTTACACTGTGGGCAGGGCATTCAGAA
>NQII01015520.1:0-15754 GCA_002778355.1 Clitarchus hookeri
CAATATTTATGTCGATTAAAAAATTTATTACACCATTAAGGGAGGTACAGAAATACTTTAGTATGATGGAGAGCTCGTACCCTAGGAGCTAATCGATGATGACAGGCGGGACCCCAGTGTGGGTCTGAGGTTGCGTAATTTTGCACCCAGAAGAAAAGGCCAGAAGAAAATACCCAAGGCAAAAAATTTCCCGGCTTTTATTTACTTACGTCATTCACATAAATTTGGTTTCAAAGTAAGTAGTTGAATAACTATCTAATTTTTCTTTGTTGTGACCTTATTGTGTGTATGTACATCCAATGCAAAATCAGGTTTTAAAAACAAAGGTGAATTTNTTTTTCTTTGTTGTGACCTTATTGTGTGTATGTACATCCAATGCAAAATCAGGTTTTAAAAACAAAGGTGAATTTCGGACTGAGGTAATTTACCTCAAAAAAGTTGGTGACAAAACTGCCAGAAGATTGCAAACAACACCTCTAGTTGGGCTTCATGCCGCTAGGGTGCACTAATGTAAATAAACAGACAGTTGAGCACGTACCTTAAAGATGGATGTTGTTATTGTGCATTTCACTAAACTAAGTCCTGTCTCATGAGTTTTATCAGGTTATAGGTGCAGGTGAGGTGTCCCTGTATTCGAGTAAGAGTAGATTCGTAAGTAGTATGTGCTGCGCAATCGTGAAAGTGAATATAAGCCATACGAAACAAAAAACAAGAGAGCCAATACTTTAACACCTTACACACAACTAACCGATACAAACTTTAGAAATTGGAAGTTTAGTGTTATGCCACTATTATATGAAAAAGAGGTGAGATGGCTTGTAGATAAGGGAGTGAAAATAGAAGAATTGACAGGTGTTGTTTCGGAAGGCAGGTAAGAAGGCCAAGAATCTTATAAACTGTGTGACAGATCGCCACATTGACCATGCAAGGGACGCTAAAACAGTCTCAAACACACTGACCGCATTTAACAATATCGAGAGGAAGAGCACCATTTCAAAGCTCTTAATAAGAAAGAAATTATTAACATTGAAGTGTAACATATTTTAACAGGAACATTTGAACAAATTTGACATCTTGTGTGTTAGAGGCAATGGGGTCTACCCTCTATCAAGAAGATGAAGTTTGTAATCTATTGCTAATTATGTCCAAATGATTTTGAGTGTTATCACAGTGCTCGAAGCTATGGATACGAACTTAACATTGGACTCAGTGAAGTCAAGGTTACTCGATGCAGAATTAAAACTGAATCACATGCAAGCAGAAGAAACAGGCAAAGAATTGTCATTTATTGCATCAAGACTAATGAAGAAGTGTTCTGGATGTGGAAATACCAGTCACTTAATTGTAGATTGCCCCACAGCAGAAAATAAACACAATTGAGACATTTTCCGTGATCTAGGGAACAGAAACTATCAAGGCAGGAATCGCAATGGTCGTGGCAGCAGTGGACACAACTCAAGCTATTTGTGCCGAAGACGTGGAAGTTACCTTTGTCACCGCTGCAGATAAGAAAGGAACAGTACTAGTAGAGGATGAAGGAAGTGTGAAAGAAACTGTTTATATTAGATTCAGGTTGTATGGATTATATTATTATGCCAAGTTTGATGTAATGCATGACAAATATCGAGGGTATTGCAAATCCTATCAAGATAAAGGTTGCAGATGGGGAAGAGCTAACTGCGAAAGAAAAAGACACTAAGACTCTTCAAATAAAATTTGAAGCTCTTGTTGTGCCAAGCCTTACATTTAATCTGCTATCTGTGAAGAAAGTGGTCAACTCAGGTAAACAAGTTATTTTCAGTACTAACAAAGCAGAAATATTTGAGGTGTGGGGTGTAAACATTGTAGGTTACTCATCTGGAAAGCTATACGTGGCAGTTTTTTCAGTTCATAAAGTAGAACATTGTTTCGGTGAATGTGGAAGACTTGTGGCAGAGGCGACTTTGCCACCTGAATCATTAGAGCTTGAAGTTGATAGGTCTGCCACATTCAAACAAAGTGTGCGACTCTTCCCAGCAAGGAAAAGTCAATCGTCTATTATTTTCAAGGAGTACCTCACCCACAAGATTGGAGAACTACTACACACGGATGTAGAGGGTCCTGTCACCACTCCTACTAACGGTGAACGATCCTACCAGACCAATTCACATTTTTGTGTAGTGTACTTGCTCAAGACTAAAGCCGATGCTGTGGGTAATCTTATAGACTATTTAAAATGTTTAGAATCCCAATTCGGAACAAGGTGTTAGTCATGTGAGGTGCTACAATGGGTGGGTGGGAGTTCACTTCAAAAAAACTGAAGATGTTCTGTGCTGAGATTGGCATCCAACTGGAATATACTTCTCTGTACTCGCCACAGATGACTGGGGTAAGTGAAATGCGTAACAAGACCTTTCTTGATAAAGGGAGAACTATGATTGCAGAAACAAATCTGCCAAAATACTTTGGGGTAAAGCAATGCACACTCAGCATACCAGCTAAATCTTGTCTCCTACTGCAGCACTTGAAGGAAAATATCCTGCAAAGCTTTTTTTGTGGAAAAGTTGACCTTGTGAAGATTTTTGGAACCAAAGCATGGGCGATGAAATCGCCACAGAAAGACAATCTGGACGCCAGAACCAGATCAACAAGGATGGGTGGTTACAGTCCTAATGTTTATAGGGCATGGTACCCTGTAACAGGCAACGTACAAGTGGCAGTAGATGTGGCATTTGATGAGACTGATGTGCAATGTCAGAAGCAGGAAAGCCTAGTTAACCAAAAATTAAGTTTAGTGATAAGGGCACCAAGGAATGTAAAGAAGTAGCCAACACAGAACCGACACCCACAACTGCAGAAAATGTTGACAAGTTTTATGGATTTGGAAATGAGAAAGGGTAGTTCTCATCTACAAGACCGAAGAGGAAATCAGCAAGACCAAAACATCTGGAAAACTATGAACTTTGTGTTGCCTAGTGAGTGCGATCCACAAACCTATGAAGAAGCAGTACAAGAAAGTGAAGAATGGAGAAAAGCCATCAAGGAGGAACTGATAACGCATAATAAATTCCAAACTTGGATAACAGCTGACCCACCTGAGAACATCAAACCAATTGAGACTAAATGGGTGTTTCACACAACACCATACGGAACCAAGAAGGCCAGATTAGTGGCAAAAGGGTTTTAAACAGACGGAAGTGAACAAATTGCCCACTATCAGACTAGCAGATGGATCTACCAACAGCCTTTTTGAATGGGACACTTGACACTGATGTGTACATTTTTCAGCCAAAGGGAGTTGACAAAGGAGAAACAGTTCTGAAACTTCAACGTGCGTTGTATGGACTTCACGAGTATGGAGATGTTGGAACCGAAGATTCAACCAGTTTGTATCCAAGAGCAATTTGAGAAGGTCTAGTTTTGATGCCTGTTCGTATGTTGGAGATAATTTGTTGTTGGTTATATGGTTAGACATAATTCTTTTAATGGGTGAGAAAGTAAAAATAGAACTACTGTCAGCAAAACCAACAGAAAAATTCAATGCAAAAGATGTGGAACCATTGCAGTGTTTCATTGGGACAGAGTTAATGATAACAGAAAACTTAATTGAACTGTCTTGACGAGATTCCATTTCCAATGGAAGACTGACATGAAATCGGTGAAATAAATGCTGTGATAGATGTGCTATATTGAAAACTTGTTGGTATCTTGACATCCTGCCTATCCCAAGTCAGCAGGCTCGATATAGCATTCGCCACATCATATTTGAGTCATTTTCTGGACCGCCCATTACGGGTCTTCTGGAATACATCAAAATGAGTGCTTTGGTATGTGAAGTGTACCAGTGAGAAGAAATTAGTATTACCAGAAATGTCCAGACCAGTGCTCTCAGGTAATCTCATTTGCAGATGCAGATTGGGGGAGTGACAAGTGAGATGGTGACATTCCACTGCGGCGACCTAGTGTCTTGGAGCTCAAAGAAACAGCCAATTGTTGATCTGAGCTCAGCTGTGGCACAGTACACTTCGTGCAGCCTGGCAGCATTGGACCTGCTGTATTTGAAAGGGCAGGGCTTCTGTCAGAGTTAATGGGTTAAACGGAGGAGTGAAATGCTGTCTAATGGTTGATAATCGAGAAGCAATCCACACGATAAACTATGAAAACACTAGCCCTCAAAGCATATAGACATAAAATTCCACTTCCTGAAATACATTGTTGATAACAACATGACTATGTAGAGTCAAGCAAAAATGTTGGACATATTTACAAAACTATTGAGATCTACCAAATTCTATATGTACAGAGAGCTGCTGTGGTCGAGGTGATGTGTGTGGTTACTACCATACTCTAGTATTGTGGGTTGAAATAGCATGCACTGGTTATTCTTGTCCAATTCAAATCTTGTATGTATTGTGTTTTTTATGTAGTGAAATTTCAAATCCTGTGTTTTTAGTGTAAAAGCATNGACATTGTTGATAACAACATGACTATGTAGAGTCAAGCAAAAATGTTGGACATATTTACAAAACTATTGAGATCTACCAAATTCTATATGTACAGAGAGCTGCTGTGGTCGAGGTGATGTGTGTGGCAACTACCATACTCTAGTATTGTGGGTTAAAATAGCATGCACTGGTTATTCTTGTCCAATTCAAATCTTGTATGTATTGTGTTTTTTATGTAGTGAAATTTCAAATCCTGTGTTTTTAGTGTAAAAGCATTAAGTATGATCATATTATTTAAATGTTAGATATTACAGACTTGGAATTAACAGGGGGTGTCACACAATTGCAAACAACACCTCTAGTTAGGCTTTAGGCCACTAGAGTGCACTAATGTAAATAAACAGACAGTTGAGCATGTAACCTAAAAGATGGATGTTATCGTGCATTCCACTAAACTAAACCATGTATGCCACAAGTTTTATAAAAACCATCACTGTACTAACAACTTCATTTAGATAACTAAATAAATATTTTAAAAGGATATCGCACAGTAGAAATATTTAAGTAAATCTTAAATTTAATTTTTTTAATACAGGGTTTTCCTAAACAAATAAATACAAAGTTTTTAATTTATAATTGACTTGCCCAAAACTAAAATTAATTTTTTTTCCAGTTACCTGTCACAAATCTTAATTTTTAGGCATGGCCGTATACACTCGCACCGAGATACTAAGGATAAAGTTATTTTGAAATAGATTTATTTGTTACATTAGTGGTTCTCAAAATTTCTTTACAACAGACCAGTTAGTGTAGACTGTCAACGTAACGTTGACCACCTACCTCGGCACTTCTTCCTTTTACGTTCCAAAATTTATGCATAATGATTTAGCAATACTTTGAAACTGTTAAACATTAATTGATTTAAAGTACTTAATTTTTATTACATTTTAAAACACAAAGGAATGGGGGAAAATAACTGAACACCTCATTAAACATAAAAGAATAAACACCATTATCAACATTATAACTAGGCATCTCAAATCATTGGAAACAAAATTTTGCACATTTTCCCAGAGAAGTGTTTAATATAACAAAATTTGGTTTCTTGATAAAGTTTGTTTTTTGAAAATTAGGTAAACTGTAAAATATTTTTGTTGGCGTGTTTGTGAGGAATTTTGGTTTATCTCTGAATATGTATTTTTTCTGTTTCAAGTTTCTTCAACCTCCAGGAAATTGATGTCATACTTGGTTATTTGGATAAGCTCTTTCAAGATCGCCTGAATGGACGGAAAATCAGGCCAAATGATATTGGCATTGTAACACCGTACCGGAAACAGGTAAGCACTACTGCTGAACATGAACTATGTAAAAATCTCATGTCTTAAAATCTTTTTTGTCTTTTTTAATAGAGCTGGGTTGATGCAGATTACCAATCATGATCGGTCAATTGTGTTTTTGCAGTTTGTGATCAGTTTCTCATCTGCCAATCTTTTTCGCCTATTAGTGCTTGTTTGCATAACCTATTCCACATTTAACACAAAATTAACTATACTGAAAAAACACATACGCATCTAGTTTTTGGATGGCAAAAAAAAATTAGCCTTATATCACATTAGCCTTTAGTTGCTTAAAAGTAAGTTTCAGCTCTAAAACTTTTGAGTGCAAGCTTATGCTACCGTAAATAATAATGCACTAACACCATAAATATATTTTTGTGGCTGTACATAGTGAGGGATAAGTGTAGTATAATGTAAATTTTTTCTTGTCACCAAGCAAAATACGACAACCGGTCCATCAGTCCTATGAAAATGTAATTATTTTAATTTCTTGTCACATTGTAAACAGTGAGGCAATATTTGCTTGGTGGAAACGTACCCAATTTTGTGAATAACTTCATGGAATTAAATAGAAGAAATTATTTCGAAAGGCCTAGTATCCACACGATTAACAACATAAAGTATAAAATCACGTCATACTCTAATTTACTACATTTATAAGTAACACAAATGGCTACAGCGACAATGCTGGATGTAGCCAATGCAAGTACAATCATTGTGATTGCTTTGGTTGTGAATTGATCGTGTAACAATATGAGTGTAGTCGCGATGGCACTTTGATTCTATCAATTGTGTAACGAACATTGTGATTTGTGCTGAGAGGATACAGATTTTTACCAATACTGGTACGAACCGATGCTTCCTTGCCGATACAGCCAATATCCGATACAGATACAATGGACATATGAGCAATGAACTGAAAGACTTGTACTTGCACTAAAAGTATTTTGGAAAGCTGAAGGAAATCTGTGTTAGTCAGTTTCACACTATGTACTATTTGATGCTTTAAGTGAACATACAAAACAACAGGAAAATTAATTTCACATAAANAGTCAGTTTCACACTATGTACTATTTGATGCTTTAAGTGAACATACAAAACAACAGGAAAATTAATTTCACATAAATTCTTCAAAATCTGAGGATAAAAGCAGTTCTCAAAAATACTTTAGTTATATATTTTTAGTCTTTGGTCAGGGCAACTTAAACAATTTAGGTTTTAAACTTATGAAATAAAAAATATTAAATCTACAAGGTTGTGTTTCACATTTCTCGGCATAATTCAATTTTGTTCATATTCAGAAAATTAAAAATTATTAATATGTTTAGTTTTTCAATTCAGCACTCCCTTATTTTACTGAGANTTTGTTCATATTCAGAAAATTAAAAATTATTAATATGTTTAGTTTTTCAATTCAGCACTCCCTTATTTTACTGAGTAAAATTGAAGCATTACCAGTTGCCAGGTAATGAATGTCAGATTTCCCGTTTATTCGTGCTTCGCTTAACCGGTTTTCGGCTTATCCGTGTGGCTTTTTGACTTTTGTTTGTCTACCGTAAATTCTGCGGTAAGGCGATGCTGTAACGTGCATCATTTAACAAGCAGCGGGTACCATGTACGTCTATCGCTGTACCGCGCGNGCTGTAACGTGCGTTATTTAACAAGCAGCGGTACCATGTACGTCTATCGCTGTACCGCGTGAGCTGATGTTTATCTCTTTAAACTGTCAGCCTGTCGCAGAGATCTGTGCGAGTCATTCATTTCTGCACGTTGAAGCGTGTATGTGATCGCACTCATCTCAGTTACCACCCCAACACCACGTCTCGCAAGTTGATCGATCGCTCGGGTAGGGTCGTTTTCCTAACGCCAACAAAGTGTAAAAAGGACAGTTTTAACTATCGCGGAAAAGTTAGAAATAATAAAAAAATTTGAGCATGGTGTGATGCAAACAAAACCGTCAATTCTAGGGCCAAACAAAAAAAAATGCAGACTTTTTCAATACGGGCACGGTTTATCTTTTCTTACATTTTTTCATATCGAGTGTTTAAATATTTACAAAATTCGGCCTGATCGCGGCTCATCATGGACATATTCCCGTCTGTCCTTGAAAGCTCTTACCCACTTACGCACTTTGCTGTCACTCATCGCATTGGGGCCATACACTTGACTTATCTGTCGATGAACTTCCGCTGTTGAAACGTTCCTTGCTGTCAAAAACCGAATCACTGACCTTATTTTACAGTCGGCGGACTTATCAATTGTTTTAAACATTTTGAACTGACACTGTAAACAGCACACTGCAACAATGCCAATGCAAATGGCGTCGTTTGATGAACAAGGCATGCCGGGAGTCGGTGCGCATGCGTGTTGCAATGTTCGCGCGACATTCTATTAGCTATGGCGATTCGGACCTTACTTTCCGAATAACCGTCGTATTATGAAATCCTAACTATTAATGATCTGAAAATTAAAATTTGATTAGCATTGCAAAGTATTTCTTAGTGTTACATTTAAAGGAATCATTCTTGCAAATAACACTCGGTGAAGACAGTAAATTTAATTGTGCGTTTTCAACCATTTAAGGTTGTTACTGTTTAAGTGTCTAATTTTTTGGATCGGAAATTTCTGCTGAGGGATTTCACGAAACTTTTATAAGACACTTTGGTTCTATTAAGTGTTTGTTTATTTACACTGATGATTTTTTAACATTTGCTGGGTCTAAAGAGGAATATGATGTTATTCTTGCAAAAGTACTCAAATAAAGCCAGAGAACAGAATGTTTAATTCAATGTAAATAAGTTTCAGTATCCATTTACACTTGTCAATTATTTTGATCATGAGATTGTTGATGGTATGTTAAATTCTGACAAGAGGAAAGGTAGCTTTTATTATGTACGAGGGCTGATTCGTCACAGCATTTCTTTGAGAGGTGGCACACGTTGACATCTCACGCAGCCGATGGTATTTCCCATCTGCCTCGCAGCTGCCAACGAACAATGGATAAGCTCAGAGACCACTTTGAAGGATGTTAAACAGCTTGTACACAACGATACGTAACCGTTCACATGGGGGTATACAGTTTGTACGAGAATATATCAATTAAACGGTGATTTAAAGCAGCCGTGTTTGTCTTTGTTCCTTGCCGGACATTACTGTATCCATACCCTGTGTGGTGTCACCATTAAAACATACTTATCGTACACTTTCAACTGTACATAGTGCATTTCCTGTGTTGGGTCATTTTCGGCAGATAAACAATAGTTGCCATGACTTCTGAATCAGTTCTCGTATTATAACATGCCAAATGATAAACTGTCTACAAAGGTTCTTGGACATTTCATCAGCAATTTTATAGCTATTAAATTTGTCTGAAGTAACAAGTCTACTAAGGGAATTGTTAGGGCTGAGCCGATAACCGGTACCGATATATCAAAACCGGCCATCGTAATTATCGGAATTGTGCGCAATTCATGTTTAAATCGCAGATATTATAACCAATATTTTGCCCTAACAATCGTTGCTGTTTTTAATTTGCCATAATTGGAGTGGCTTAGCTCACTAGTTGGTTTTATTAAAATAATCACTATTTTTAAAATGATTTTTACTTAAGTACCCAACTGGCTCTGTTATTTCCAAAGCAAAATTAGGCATGTTTTGCACAATTGTTTACAAGACATGTATACAACAAAACAACAGTAGCCACCATTTGCATTTACTGAATTTTATCTGCGTAGGCAAGCTTGCAGCATGAATAAAACTTAACATTTAATCGGTCGAACACTTATCTAATATTAACAATAATTAATATTTACGATTACCTCCAAAAATATTTTGTCTTAATAGTTTCACAACAAACTGCGAACACGGCGACACATAAAAAAAACTTATGTAATCTTGTAATGTTGGTTACATGCTGCACATTACTGCCGCCTAGCGGCGCCATTCGACAGTTTTTTTGTTTTGTTTTGTTGGTTTGTTTGTTTGCTGTTGCTGTAGTAATATGACTGTGTTAGGTTAGGGTACGAACGTGGTGAAATTATTTACGTGTGCCAGCAATAAACAAATAATATGGCTGGAAGAAAAAGTGACTTGTGGAATTTTTTTACCGTAAGCAACACACAAGAATGCAAGGCTGTTTACAATATTTGCTAATGTTTGGTTTCGAGAGGTGGTAGGTACATCATTGAGGTCCTATAGCACCACAAATTTAAAACGGAACCTTGAATGTACGCACCATTTGAAGTGTTATGTTTTTTTTAAGAATTTCATTGCGTTATGACATGCTTTTAGAGATTTTTTTTGGTTTTATAAATATGCTTAGGCTTAATATGGGGTTTCTAAATTTCTATTTATCGTAATAGTTAGGCCTATCACTGAAACAGTAAAAAGGAAGACAATTAGAATTTTATTTGGCTAAATGTTTTAAAAATAAGGTTTTTAATTTTTTGAGACATGCATAATGTTATTTTTCCTTGTCAAGGTAGTATCGGTATTTGTATTGGCAATATCGGTAAGTTTGTATCGGCAATATCGGAAAAGTCTCAAAAACCATATCGGCTCACCTCTAGAATTGTTAAAAAAGAATGTTGAATTTATATAGAAAACGTCATCTTGTCCGAACACACCCAGGGGAACCGTTTGTGAGAAATTGATCGCAAAGTTCGAAACAGTAGGAAAGTGGCCCGACATGGCCCGACATAGTACTTGTGACTGAACGATACGCAAGTGAAAAAATGAATAGCGCTCACTGTTCATTAAATATTCAAAGAGTCATGTGCTAGGTGCGAGTCCAGGTGATTTGTGTTAATGAATGATGACACGTTGATGTACTGTGCAGCACCAAAGGGCACACTTGTAAATGCGTGGTACTGTTACTGCAAAATGAACACAAGGCAAATAATACTGTAGTAAATGAATGTGTTGAAACATTACAAACATCCATATGTACAAAAGTGACTGCACTAATTATATGTATTTTATACAAGAACTGTTTGAAAGTCCCACCCTAGGCTTCAAGACAGGCATTGTGTGTTGCCTACCTGCAGACTACTTACTGTCTGTTTCAAACTTTCCACAAGGTTTACCTGCAAGGTTTACCTGCAAGGTTTACCTGCACGTGATCTGACAAGACGACCTTTTCTTTTAATTTAGACATGCTGATTTCATAACTTGGCCAAACAAATTGTTTACTGCTTAGTATTACAAAGTTTCATGCAAACATAGTGTGGCAACCCCTATCTATATAATGAAGGGGGATGATTTTACTAACTGCGTTTTCAGAGCTGTTAGATCTCCATTACATAAATCACTATTCACACATTTGTTACTTCATCGCAAGTAATTTCTGATATTTTTAATTAAGAGCATTTCAAAACTGTTTTTGGGGGCACATAGTTCTCTTAATAATAAAGGGAAAAGTGATACCGTGACAATTGGATCTTCACAAGAATATTTTCTGCATCGGTCTAGTGGTTTTTAGTATAAGTTAGCATCAGCAAATTGGAGCCATTAATATCTTTATTGTATTGTATTGTTTAGCTTTAATAGATATGCATGTTTTTAATTGTATTATATAATAGATATATGTTTTGTGATTTGAAAATATTTATTAATGTAACTTGATTACTGGAGGTAGCTGCGAGATTGTGCTGTAGTTAGGATAAGGTAGCAAGGGCGGCATAGGTGGTGGGAATTGTCTTGGGACTCGGGAGAGCGAGGGTTGTCGTCGAACTGTTGCGAATGAGACTTGCCTTCTGGCTGTGGGCACAGTGGCAGTTGTAACCGGGCAGTGGTCAGAGGCAGGGGTTGCCTAGGAGCCATCCACAAACACACGCATGAGTTGTCACCGATCTGTCAACCGCTGTAGGATGTGTGTGCCGTAGACTTGTTTGTTAAAGCTGGACTGCGAGTCAGCTGATTGAACTGGCAAAATACTAGTGTCTGACACCCAATGTTATATGTTATGGTGACAGTATAGGAAGTTCATTTGGGATTTTGACGAACGTGGCAATGTAGGCGATTGCAACTGCTATCGACTTGGTGATGCCTACATGACAATGAGAAATTACGTGGAGGACTTTGGTGAGGTTCCTGTTGGAGCAGTAAGCGCGGGTAGCTGGCCGAGTTGTTGCATGGACATAATACAACAGAGGCGAGCAATGAGCCGCTGGGGCAGTTAAACAGGAGCCGGTGCCCTAAGGTTCAGGTCAACACATTGAGAGAATACATCGGTCATCCAACCTGCAGTTACTGTTCAGACCTCATTGATTTCCGACTGTATGTTCATATGCAGGGCATGTGCAGTAATTAATTACAGAAATACTAAAGAAGTAACTTACTGCAGCGATGTGAGTCTATACCAAACTGCGACAGTAACTGTGAGTAGTACAATTTTGTATGAAGATTATATCAAGTAAATGAAATAGCAGGATTCATCTTATTTATTTGTTTTAAGATTCCAAATGTTTCAACGCGACTCAAAAGTTTCTTTACGGGACCAATTCGAGAATGTTAGGAGGACGACAACTTGAGTGTAATTTTGTGCTGTAAAGGGTGAGGCCCATTTGACACTCCCAGCCCTCGCTTGGTAGTCTAAGTACATAAGTTTTCATCTTATATTTTCACGAGGAATAACCTGCCGGAGTTTGTTCATGTTGTTTGGAAACATATGTCATTTTATGTGATTAAAAATATTTTATTTTAAAAAACATATAGTTTTTGAGACAGCTGCAAATAAATACAGTCATTAGGTTTTGTTTCTTTATGACCTTCAGGAATTAATAATTCAAAACCACATCCTCTTATTGTTACCTTGAGATTACACTTGATGCTTACTATGAGTTGCATGGGGATTGGGCTTGGTGCATTCACGTATTTGGCAAGAAAGGGCTGTCACATGCGCTCTCCAAGATATTGGTTTGTTAAGGAGAAGTTGGTATATTGAAATAAGTTATGTTTTAGTTAGAGATGCTCCGATTTCCCCGCAAGAAGCTACGGAACGTGGACTCGGTGCTTGGTAAACATGAGACGTCGTACAATATTTGAATTTTTTTTAACATGGGGAGGTTAGTACACACATTTAGAGTGTATTTTTATTCAGAAGACATCTTGACTATAGAATTAATTTAATCTCAATTTAAATAATGTTGGTTATATGGCAAAGACAATTAAATATGAACTTTACATGAAAAATGCACTTTATAAACTTTTATTTAGGGGTCGTAATTCGTTGGTTTCAGTTTTGCAATGGTAGCAATTTTTCATCACTATTCTAGGCAATTGTGGATAGTCGCAGAATTGACGTTCTACTATACTTTATATTAGAATACAGGACAGTGTAGACACTTTGAAAACCACTTTTATTTGTAAACCTAGTGTTGGCTAACACTTGTTTTGAAACTGCATTTGCATTGTGAGAAAATAAAGAAATCTCCAAAAACTCAGTAACAAAGAATTGCCAAATGTATTGTGTAAATGCGCCGTGGGAAATATAATGGATTTGTGATTCCCAGTTGCACATACAGACCTCTTGCATAAGGTAGTGTCGGTGCAAATGGCTTCAAGGTTTCATTATGCTCAGTAGGCAGTGTGTCCAATATTAAAATATACTTGTGCAAGCCTTTCAAACCTCGGTAATGTTTAACATGTTAAATTNAGTAGGCAGTGTGTCCAATATTAAAATATACTTGTGCAAGCCTTTCAAACCTCGGTAATGTTTAACATGTTAAATTGGCAATGATAAAATTTAATGAGCTGGAACTATCTTGTATTTTTTGAACGTAATTTAAAACAATACTTTGTGCAAGTTACTGTTTGTCCCTGCAGGTTGAAAAAATGCGAGCTGCTCTGAAGAAACGACAGTGGAATAGTGTGGACGTGGGCTCTGTGGAAAATTTTCAAGGCCAGGAAAGACTGATCATCATTGTTTCAACTGTGCGTTCCACACAGAAATTTGTCTCTGATGATTACAAGTTTAATCTTGGTTTCTTGAAAAATCCAAAGGTAAGATTTTTGCTGTTTGCGTGCATACGTGTTGTAAAATGGTGAGGATATAGATTTTAAAACAAGGGTCTAGTCGTATTGCNTTTTTGCTGTTTGCGTGCATACGTGTTGTAAAATGGTGAGGATATAGATTTTAAAACAAGGGTCTAGTCGTATTGCTGTTTACTTAAACTCAGGTAAGTTAAACTGTTCTATAAGGCAACATTTATTACAGCTCTCACCTTGCTGAGCAGTTGTCGACCAGGTGTCGGAATGTGTCTGGGGGGATGGCAGACCATTCTTCCTGCAATGCTATAGCAAGTGTAGTAAATTATGTGGGTTGTTAGTCTAGTGTGAAGTACCCATTCCAATGGGATTGAGTTTGGGGGTCTGGGCTGGCCAGTCCATTTCCGGAACCCTCTTGCTCACAAATCACTCGCAGAGCAGAACGTGCTTTATGGCAAGGAGCATTGTTATGGTGAAATGCACAGTTCTCATCTCTGAACTGGTTATCTTCCATAGACAACATGGAGCTGGTCAGAATGTCAATGTCTTTAACCTGCCTCATAGTACACTGAAGAGCCAAACAAACTGGTACCCGAGCACACAGAAGTGCCACAAGACGACGTGGCGTGGACTCGACTAATGTCTGAAGGTATGCAGGAGGCAATTCACACCATGAATCCTGCAGGGCAGTCAACATATCCAATCTACGCCAATTTGAGAAAGGGCTGCACGTCTGTCACGTTTAATGATTCTCGTCAGTCATAGTTTGTCCCGTTCGTTCACAATCTTTTTCCGGCAGCAGCGATGTCGAAGATTTTATGTTTTACCGGATTCCCGATATTCACGGTACACTTGTGAAATGGTCGTACGCGAACATCGAAATGTTATCGCTACATAGGAGATGCTATGTCCCATCTCTCGTGCGCCGACTATAACATCATGTTCAAACTCACTTAAATCTTGATAACCTGCCATTGTAGGATCAGTAACCGATCTAGCTGCCGACCACATCGCGTTTCTCTTATTGGTTCCATACCTCTGTTATTTGCATACGCACGCCTATACCAGTTTTTTTGGCTCTTCAGTGTATTACGAGAGGACCAATTCAGTTTTAAGAAAATCACCTCCACACTGTCACCCTACCTTCGCAGAATTTCACAGCGGACATTATACAAGCCGGCATATAGCTTTCACCAGGCATTAATCACATGCAGACCCTGCTATTGGGCTACCACATGGTATATCGTAATTTACCACTTCAAATCATGTGTCCCCGGTCATCCACGTTCCAGTGGCAATGCTCTTTACATAGCTGAAAGTGGTGCTCTCTCTTCACAGGAGATAAGTGCTGTTTATGAGCGGATGCCTAAGCTTTGAACCCCAGTTCTCTTAACTCCCAGCGCATAGTCATGGTACTAGCTGCACAGTTTGTGACGCTGTACAATTCATAGGTGGGGCCTAGAAATTTTAGCAAACTGCAAAATAACACAAAATAATTTGAAAGACAGAGAAATTATGNAGGTGGGGCCTAGAAATTTTAGCAAACTGCAAAATAACACAAAATAATTTGAAAGACAGAGAAATTATGTTCATTTGCGAAATGCTGTAATAGTTCCCGTATTCGCGAAACATAGATGAAATTTATTATTAAAGTGTATCTAAAACCACAATGTAAACAAAATTTTACGTCATGGCAACAATTCATAATTTAGTTGGTAACAAGGTCGAAAGATTGTTGCACATACAATTAAATATATTGATCCATCGTATGACGAAAGTAAATAACATAATAAATAATTTTGTTGGTGAATGTAATAAATTTGCACTAAACATACGTGCAATATTTGTAAGCATTGCCAACTTTACTCATCTTCCGTGCCTTGTGGTTAGGTTCACGACAACTAGCAAATATGGTATTTGCAACTTTTGAGCGAGGTTGGTGGATGTAGTGATCTGCTTACGTTGCAAAACCGGTTAGGAATGCCAAAAATAGTAACTGTTTTTGAT
>NQII01015522.1:4357-15850 GCA_002778355.1 Clitarchus hookeri
GGGGGGGGGGGGCGAATTGTGATGGTTCGAGAGCCGACGACAGCACGAGTCAACACTTAGCGCCGAATCAGTACTCGACTGGCTCAAACTTTATAATCGGGAGGTATCTTTTTCTTCGACACTTTATAGTCCTTTCATTGTGGTTAAATTTATTTTATGAATTATCAAATTAAAACGTACTTAATAATAAGGGGAAAGAAAAAATTTCATTTGAAGCAATGAACTCTATCAGAAAGTTTGGAGTTAAATTTACCTTCTTGTATGCATCAGTTGCGATGTAAGAAAGAAGCAACAAACTCTTCTCCAGGGCTATTGGAAATACAGAAATTGTCTCGAAAAGTCTACGTGCACAAATGTGAAATTTAAATCGTAGATAATACAAATTTTCACTGTTCAGGACTCCTTTGTGAAAGCCGTCAGCTTCGGTTGGTATCACCTCTTTCAGTGTACACTTTGGCGTAGGCCCATGTGCATTCGTTACTGTAAAAGGCAATACTTTCCTTGTGTTTGGTGGGAAGATAGTAAAACATATTAAGTTTAAATTCAATAAATTGTTATTTGAGTGTAGAAAGTACACAACAATGAGAACAAAAAATTATTTCCATGCGCCATTGCAGAATTTTATTTGTTAAAAGAAACTCAGAATATAAGACACTAAACCCAAACTTATTTGCTGTTAACAAATATGCTAATAGCACACGAAAAACCAGGTAGAAATAATTAAGTCAACGATTGCGAAGAAGTCGAGACAAAAGCAGCAGAACTAGTTCTCAGACGAACGAGCAATGACGGGAGTGTATAGAAATGTATGCAAATAACTCTGGATGATACAAAGGAGACAAAAAGATAGAGCATAAACCACTGTGCATTGGCGTGTTTATCTAGTCTTTTTCTCCCATTCAAAGGACGCATGCAAGTGAAATCCCGACGCTGTGTACATAGGCGTCAAACGGTTGGAGGGGGGAGGGGCAAAAGGGTCACTTGCCCTCCCTTGAAAGCTGTTTTTTTTCTGAGATAAGTGATAAATCAGTTAAAATGATCGTTCATAAATTATTAATGTTCGTAATAATTATCGTAAGTAATTAAAGTTTAAATTTTTTATAGCAAAAAATCTCTTTTTAGCGATGTAACTCCATAATTCAAGTCTCTGCTAGGAGGAGTAACTAAGTTCTTCCTGTTTTTTCCATAATTTTAGTGTCATTATTGAAAAATTTAATTGTTCGATAGCCACCCTTCTAATATTAAGCACTTCAATTGCCTGCGTTCTTTATTTGATATTTATACTATATTTGCATCCACACCTTTGCCCACGTGTACTACAATAAAGAGATGCTCTTGTTTTTATCAAGGACCTCTTTGTACAACGCATTAGTCGTTTCCCCTTAAGGTGCTACGATTACCAATTTAAATTGTCAACATTCCTCTGAAGGAAACTTATTCTGATTCCTATGCCACCTCCCCCCCTTGGTGAAGCCCTTGGCTATGCATTGCAGGTTACGGCCACTCGACGCCGGTGACGATCGGCGGGAAGGCGTTCTGCATGGCGTACGCAATGGTGGGCATCCCGCTGGGGCTGGTGATGTTCCAGAGCATCGGCGAGCGCCTCAACAAGTTCGCGAGCGTACTGATACAGCGCGCCAAGCGCTACATGCAGTGCCAGAAGACGGAGGCGACGGAGATGAACCTGATGCTGGCCACGGGCATGCTCTCCTCCATCATCATCACGACGGGCGCCGCCGTCTTCTCCAAGTACGAGGGCTGGAGTTACTTCGACAGCTTCTACTACTGCTTCGTCACGCTGACCACCATCGGCTTCGGTGACTACGTCGCTCTCCAGGTACCTGTATAGAGAATATATGTTCTTGCGAGCTGTGCAGTAGCCACCCTCCATGCTCCAACATTCCACTGCTTTTCTGCCAATAACGCTATCAAAAATAAAGTGGATGTGATTTGAGGTTAGAATACTTTATGCAAGCAGATGCTTTGAGATGTTTGTACATTTCCTCTAATCAACTTTGAATGCTGCCACAATAGATTGAAGTTAGTGGAAGTATTTTATACATAACAGGGTAGATCTGTTTTAAATTCAGATGTACCTAAACAAACATGTTCATCACTGTTAAACATGTGACTGACAGTTGTATTGGCAATGAGTGAGTCAACGTTGGAGACATGGGCAGAAGACGAAAATCGGTCTACCTCATATTTAGTCTATGCAGGTGCCACGCCTCAACAGAGTTATCTACAGTATCAAGAGGCTGTGGTGATCTTGTGGCGGCTAGCATACCGGCCTCTCCTCCCACCTTCCCTTCACACGACAGTGGTCCGGGTTCGATTTCGAATGGAACCACGCTACACGTGGGAGACATGACGGGCGTTGTAGTTGGCTGGCGAGTCTTCTCGGGATATTCCCATTTCCCCCTGCCATTGTATTCAACCACTGCTCTATACCCACCTCACTTCACTGTCATAGTCACTAAAGACATTGTTTTTAAGAGGCTTGAAAATCCTCCAGCTCAAATCTTTGACGACGAAGATCCAAGATCTCCAGGATGTTTGTGTGACACCAGTAACCATTCGGCGATCCTGCAGTCATTAAGTGACCATAATATCAAGTGATACTTCAATCCTTCAGGTGCATCTCATTTTGTAGGTCTGTGAGAGGCGGGTTAAAACCTGTAAAGGTGCACTTTCGAAAGGTATTTGGAACTCCAGAGCCTTGCTGAAGAGGAATTCTACACTGTGCTCAAACAGATAGAAGCAGTGATAAATTCTCGCCCATTGTCTGGAATGCCTATTAACCCCACTGACCTCACCTCACTGACACCAATATATTTTATGACTTTGAACCCTCGTCAGCAGTCCCTGACGAGGCCTTCGCATTACTGCCCTCTAGCCATCTGTCAAGGTGAAATCTCCTACAGAATATTCACCACTATTTTTGGCGCCAGTGGCATTATGACTACCTGTATCAAATACAAGATCGAGGAAAGTGGACAACAGGTTCAATCAATCTTGAGCCAGGCACTCTAGTTCTTATTCATGATCCAATTGTGCCACCTCTTTGTTGGCGACTTGGCCATGTGGTAAAGACCTTCCCTAGTGTAGATGGAATATTGCGAGTGGCTCAGCTCCATACTGCTCAAGGACTTGTGACTATGTCCATTACCCAGATATAGTTTGCAAGGCGATATAACAGAAGGTGGCAGACATATGTGCGTGTATTTGATAGTCGGTTTAGTATTCAGTTAAAATTTGTACTATGCCTTTGTGAAAATTCAGTTGTTGGAACTCATTGTTGTTGGTATATGGTATTGGATTTTGTGTGGGCAAATTTAGGTACTACCACAGAACAACTCTATTAGCAAAGAAAATTGAAATGTATTTACTCTTTCCAGGGGGATGTGTTCCAGTCTCTTGTTGGGATATGAATGCCTATCTACTTTACTAAGACTTTTTAGGTTAGCATAGTTTGTCATTAGGATGTTGTAGTTTCTAAGTCGTCCTTGTGAATGCCTTTCAAGAAACTGTAGAGAGATCATGAAGGCAAAATCATTGCTCTATATGGTTATATTATTGGAGCTGGATATTTTTTTGCTATTGTCATCTTGTCGGTACCAGGCTCATTAGAGACAAAACCAGATGCTTCGACAATAAATAAGGAACAGCGGAAGAAAGTATCCGTGGCGTGTATTAACGAACCATTCCGGCATTCGCCTGAAGTGATTTCGGAAATCGAAACTCAGAATGGCAAAGGTCCTCCTGGCTGCAAGTCCAGTGTGTTACATTGCGCCGCCTCACTGGAAGTAAAAGAGAAACAACCGGTAACCAGAATAGCACAGGACAATTCAAGTCAATAGAGTTGTAGATATTAATATACCACCTATTGGAGCCTACTTTCAGCTGCTTTGTTTGCCTTACTGACATCACAAATGGGCGGCAATATTTCTGATCCTCTCGGACTTATTGTACTTTACTTTGCTAAGTTTATAAACCTGAAAGTCCTCTGTATTACATTCGTTCTGTTTTATTTCCATCTGATTTAATTAATTTAACTAATTTCCCAGGTAGGCTGTATACGAGAAGATTTTGATCAAATTTTGGTTCATTAGTGATTATTTTTCTTCATTTAATCATTCCAAACATTAACTCGCATATATGCACGTGTTTATAGCAGGGTAATAGTTGCAAATAAATATGTTCTTGCCATAACAAGAAATGCATATTTCTGATTGATTAAAGTGAAATGTTTATTGTTGCAGAATGACCAAGCACTTATCAACAAGCCTGGATATGTTGCACTCAGTTTGGTCTTCATCTTATTTGGTTTGGCTGTGGTTGCTGCTAGCATTAACCTCCTGGTGTTGAGGTTCATGACCATGTAAGTATGACGTTTCGTTTTTATCATATTATTACATTTTAAAATATTCTTAGGCATGATTTGCGAAAACGCATCGAAATTTTTTGATATCTTTTCCTCCCTTTCCTTTGCCTTACATAGGGAAAAGTTTATCTACATTTAAGGAGCAAACAAGATATCAGCATGTGAAATGCTTATATCTCAAATAAATATTAAAATCGCCTAAGGATTATCCTCTTGTCGTAATTACGACATTTCTCCCATCTGAACTCTACCTTTGGTCCCAGGAACATAATCGGTGGGTACGCCTCCGCTTTTCCTCCACGTATTTGTATCATTCCTCACATCTCGATAGATATTCCTCCACTTCTCCTCCAATTCTTTGTATCATTCTTCACGTCTGGTTATGTGGTTAAGATGTGTCAATCCCTCAACCCCTATCCGGGCTCGCGAATGTTTCTAACTCCCTCTCTAAAAATTGTTCGCACATAATTCGGTGAACCCTAATCGGCTTCCTCCTAAGGTTTTAGGTCATATTACGTTACCTCTGCAATGCGCAAAATGAGCAAACAAGTTGTTCCTTTACCTGTCACACTATTCCCGACCAATCTCGTTCATAAACTGCATGTGGTCTGGAGCACAAACGCTTCGTGCACTGACGTCACGTTGACACAATTTCCTGGCGGGAATGTGACGCAAGTTACGTTAAAATTTTTAAGATCTTCAACTGTGCTATTAATTAGTGTAGGCGTGTGTCTAAAAGATATATTTGTGTGATTTTCAGTACGAATAAGATACTTTACACATACAACGTATATTAAAATAGTTAAGTATACGAAGTAAGGTTAAGGTGCGCAAAATTTGTTTACGTGTTGTGAAGTCTCCATCTTTATTTTCAACCAGTGACGAAATAGGCGCACGGTGGTTGTTCCGTTGCCTTGTGTTCTCATCGGAATAACTTCGCATAAGTTTTCTAGAAGCTGCATTAGTACAGGCAACGGAAGCCTACTTTATTTACAAAATACTAACACATGATTACAACCATTACAACATAAAAACAAACTACAAACGCCACAGAACGAAAAGACTATCTTTCTATTCGAGCCTTGACTATCTTTCCCTTAAAAATAAAAACCTACATTAAACCACAGTACATAGTAAAATCCTCAATTTAACATTCACTGATCACATATGGAGCGTTCGTCTTCTTTCATTTACTGACGTTTACCTAATTAGCCTTAACGGTAACTAATTTTCAATATGATAAGGTATATAAAATAAATCAGGTGTCAGGTAGTGTATGGCTGTAAATTTATATAAAACAATGCCGCATGTAGCATCCGCCATCGTTGACCCCGCCTTGGTTATTTATTTATTAATTTTTCAACACTTCATGTGACATTAGATCAACCAAGATTGCATTCATAATTAAAAAATACGTTGACATCAGAGACGTATTTTCAGAATATGTTGTAATTACTGTAATTAGAAAATTAATTCAGCAATTACATATACAATTGTGTATACTATAAATCTGCCCGGGAAACAACGCCATGACTCCAACTTAAAATTATCAAAAGAAAATAATAGTATTGTCCATCGTTATGACCTATATTTGTAAGGTCACATGCAGTACAATGCTTTTGCCCCAATGATCTCTCAATAGTGTCTTGAAAAGCATTCGCGTTAGAAGCTTAGACGATAAACATCAACTGGAAGCTAAAGTCGCGACTAGAAGTTGATCTGAAGTGGTAAAATGAAATTCAGTGCTATCCCATGTCCCACTACGGTGCTAACCAGCAGCTAATTTCTGACCAGAAGACTAACAGGAAGTGGTAAAACCGGCCCTTAATTGGTAAAAGATAGAATCTGTTAGAACCCTTGCCTCGCCAGTGTTATGTTTTCTCTCTTAGAGAAGTTATGTATCTCATTCATAATTATTTCCTGTAATATTCAAAGTGTAATATTCAACGAATCCGAATAAGAGCACAATGCAACGGCAAAATGATAGCCTCCTCGGTACGGTAGGTAACATTGTTAACTTTCCCGGAGGATCCGAGTTCCGATTCCTGATCCCTCTCTTACGTAAGAGATTGATTGGCCTGTTCACCTCGATAATAAGAGGAATACAATGGCAAAATATCGTACTGGCATCTGACTTAGTCACCTTGGGAAGGACACTGTCTTCACCCCGACATTTGCAGGGTTCCTTACCAGTCTTCTGGCTGTCAAAATTAATCATTTATTGAGAAGTTAATTTATGATTCTACTATGGTTTCACTTAGACATACATGGCACCAAAGGCGGATCCAGAAGGTCACAGCAGCCGACACAAATCCCGATCTCCTCTCTTCCACCACCAAAAAAACTCGCATTGACACGAAAGTGCCGTGTAAATGTTTTAAAATAAAAATAAAATAATTTCCGATTTTTTAAATCTTGATTTTAATTTATTGATATTGATTATTATTAATAATTAATAAATAATTAATTTGTTAATATAATTTATTAGTGTGCCTCTCTCTTATGTCACAAATCGGAAGCATAGACCTGCACCTGCAAAATGAGGAAATAACCGCTACCCTAAACCGAAAGTCTTGCTATATCTATCCCTGCATGATCCTTGGTCAGTGACGGTTGCATTTTGGAATAAGTGTGAAATAATGATGTTTTGATTCGTTGTCAGCATGTTTTGACTTGCGCTGTTTGTTTACGGCCAGGAACGCCGAGGATGTTCGCCGGGAGGACAACGAACTGCAGGCCGCCTCGCATCATGTGCTCACTCTGGACGGGGAGGTGGTGGCCGTCAACGGCAAGCTTCTCGCCGGCCACATCTTCATCGGCGTCAACGACGACGCCGACCAAGTGTCCGTCTGCTCGTGCACCTGTCTCGGCCCGGCCAGGTGTCAGAACCACTTGCTGCCTCTGGAGCCCGGCTACCAGCCCTCCCTCGGCAGCTTGCGGATCAAGAGGGCATCCGTGTGATTTTACCAACAGTGTTCGTAGATTGCTCGACTCCACCTTGTTGGTTACATGGACTAAAGATGACGTAGAACGATTGTTGTCTTCTGCACATTCCCCCAAACACTGACTCATCCATCGCCAGTTCAACTGTCAAAGACATATTGTCAAAAGGGGTGAAATGTTTGTTTACGTTTGAATTTTCAAACAGAACCATCCTTTTATATGAATTAAATAATTTAACTATAGTCTATTCACGCTTTATTCACACTTTTTGAAATCAAACTTTTGAAATATCAACCTATAAATTACATGCTTGTTTGTTTACTAAATAACGTCATGTATCACAAGCGTTTTAGACTTCTGTTAACATGAAAGTACATTATTTTTGGTTAAATATCACTTTTACTTATATTAATATTTAAATTATAATATTTAATTAATATTAGTAAAAAAAGTGAGAAAATAGTTGTGTTGGCAATGCCTAGTAAGTAATAGTTCTTATGCAAAATTGAATTACACTGAGTGCACAAGAATTCAGTGCATTGTCCCTTTTATGTAATGTTCTAGGCTCGGTTAAGCTTTGTTTGCGTGAGGCAGAGGAATATCCTGGAAGTAGAACTTTAACAGGGATTCCATAAAAGTTGGAAGTAATCAGAATATTCCAGTGAAATTAAATCTACGTCAGAAGAGGCGTACAAACATCTCAAAACACTTGCTTTCATAAGCAGTGTTCTAACCTCAAGCCCTATCCACGTTGTTACTGATAGTGCTACTGGCAGAAAAGCAGTCCAATGTTGGAACCTGGAGAGTGTCTATTGTGCATGTTGTACGAGCACTCTGCTCCATTTTCCCTCTACGGTTGATTCGCGGGATTTCTTGTAGCCAACTGCTGCTGCGCCACTGGTCAGACTATGCCAACCTGTCACGTGCATTGATTGGCTGCACTGCTTGCTTCAAGCCACCATGGCCATCTAATGTATGACAGCAGCTATGGTCACTGTTTTGTCCACATCTCTCCGGTATCAGCACACGAGGGAAGCCAATGTAGCAACAAGCAGCATGGCAGTTGGAAGTAAATTCGCAGAAAATGCAAGCTGTAAACAATTTTGAGAACTAAAATTATTTTGCAACGTGTGTGAAAAATGTTAATCATTTTCACTATTACTACCTAGTTACTAATATGTTTTTATAATAATATATGTGAAACAGGTGCGTGCGCAAAGAGCGTTAAGTTCAAATATAAATAAAAAACAAATTTCGGAAAATTAACTTAAAATTGCTCACTAAAAAATGAAATAAACAATTGCAATGAGTTTCTCTTGAGTGTGCTCTTAAAATTAAAATATGTTTTACTTTTAAAAATGTGTTTTTATTATCGTGCCATATGTTCACATCAGAAATCGAGGTTTAGCTCCTCCCAAAATAAAATCCTGTGTACGCAAATGCTCGTATTTAAAGGTCGACAATCTTTGTGGCGAGAATACTTCGTAATTGGATCGGTGTAAATATGTGCATTGTACACTCTTTGAGAAAACAATCAAACACTCGGCAAGAATACCCCAATTGAGATAAAGATTGGTAGGAAAAGCACACTTCATTACAATGTTGCTACACTTTTAAGAAATATGCAGTGATTTTTTTTTTTATTGCTTTGCTTATTTGCCGAAGAGTTTAACTGCAGTTGAACTAACAACTGTAAATTAAGGTAGTCTGCTTATTTTTATTTATCAGTCAACGGACGACAAATTTCATAAAAAAGACGCCCGGACCACACTGTAAATTTTTTAGTTGAATGATTAACGTAATAGACAAAGTATATTTTTTTTCATCTTCATTATGTAATTATTTAAATTTTATTTATTATTGTTATTATGTGTATTTATATCTATATATAAATACATAATTTATATTATTAGTTATTTTCTTTTATTGAAGTTTATTTAAATCTACATTATTAGCAAGTAGGTACTACGAAAGATAGAGTGGTGTGATTAGTAACTCACAAGTACATGAAAATATATTCCAAAACATTAAAACAACCGCAATATTAGCGCTTGGCATGTGCCCTACAATTGTCAAGGATAATAAAGATATTCTTGCAGCTCAATAACAGTGAGAATGTCATGCCGCCATTTTGAGCAATAAGCCGAATTTCGTATTAGTGTTTCGACATTGACATGCACGAGAAATAATCCTGAAGATGCCAGCACCTAACGTATGTAAATGAGCAATAGGCAGTTAATGATACACTGAAATATATAAACGTCTACCTAAGTAATATTACCACCACCCATACAGTACTACATCAAAAACCTCTGTTTCCTACGAGGTAGGCAGCTGGTGTCTGTTATGTGTAACGCTACCTGCCTAACAGGCATTATAGCCTGTTGTACAAAGACGCCTAGCGTCTAAACGGGGCGTCTCCGGACATCCGTTCTCTGACAAAAGTTGTTCCTCATTACATTGCCTCACCCTTCTGTATAGTTTAACATAACATACCACAACCTTTTCTTTTTCTCTCTTCAAACGCTTGCTCAGTAACTATATCAGCCCACAGCCGCTCATAAAATTAAACATGCGAAAAATGTCATGGCGGGCAATGCGATGACTCGCTAGGATGCAGGACATATAACTGCACGAGGAGATATGATGAACGTATCGAATCTGTAAAGATAGGGAAAAGCGTGTATGTTGTGAACCCCCATTACTTCCAGTCTAAAGTTGGTGGCTTCTCTCCGAGCAATGAACGCCAATACCGATGCTGCAAAATACAGTAAGTGAATTTTGGATGTCTGCCAAAAATGCTCTCTGCGAATATCTTATTCGCATAAATGTTCGTTTCCTTTCAGCAAGTAAAAGATTACCAAGCAACATTGCTGAGCGAACTGCGGCGCATATTTGACATATGGCTTCGTCCGAAATATTTGCTCACCACATGTGATTGATCAGACTAGTACACAGGGTTCGGCAGCTATTTTGCCAAAAAGCGTAAATTATGTCGAACAAATACAAGACAAGGCACATTCGCATGGCGAAATACTGCTCGTAAACAAGATGAAGGGGGTGCAGACCTGGTACCCTATTAAAACAATTTCACTCTGGAAAAATTAACGAAACAATGTACAAATGTGCATAGTGTGAAACGATGTGCATAAACGGAGCTGGAAATTATACGTCAAAACTAAATAAATAAGTCTCATGCCTGGAAACTTTTTACGGTAAGGAAATCATGTAATAACAATTACACGGGGAATGTATGCGGTCTTTACGGTTTACAAACAGACCCGACTGACGTTTCTAATCTTTGCGAAAATTTCTACTTTTGATTAAAATAAACCATGCCCATTATGTGGGTAACAAGAAAACTCCACTAATATATGTAGATATTTGGTATTACACTAGATTCTGCTTTGCGAGCTTGTTTCCCCAAACACAGGAAACGATCGATTATCACAAAAATTAAAACTACAACCATGCACTGGATGTATGCATGCCAACTGACATATCATTTATTTGGAAAAACTTGATATGTCGGCTTAATATACGATAAATTGCGAGACTTCTTTTGTTGGCAGTGTTCTGGCAGAGTAACGAATCGTTCCTCCCTTGCCATATATATTAACATTTATGTTGTGGTTANTTTTGTTGGCAGTGTTCTGGCAGAGTAACGAATCGTTCCTCCCTTGCCATATATATTAACATTTATGTTGTGGTTAACCTGAAGGTGCTGTGCAATGCAGAATCTAGGTGATTCACAAGGGAGTAACAAATTGCTACCCCCTCGCAATATATATTTTCATTCAGTGATATGGTTAACAAGAAGGTGCTGTGTATCCAAAATGNCAAATTGCTACCCCCTCGCAATATATATTTTCATTCAGTGATATGGTTAACAAGAAGGTGCTGTGTATCCAAAATACAGAATTATTTATTAGGTATAAACTATTTGTTACACCTTTGTAATATATATTAACATCAGTTATTTTGGTTAAGGTGTCTTAAACACAGAAGCTGGGTGATTTATGGGTGTACTATCACAACCTTTTGCACTAAACACTAATGTTTGTGAAAATTGCAACACCCAGAAAGAATGACCCGAATGAATCCAAACTCGGAAGATGTGTATAACAGTGCACCAGCAATAAGTGATTACGATTACAGAGAAAAGG
>NQII01015523.1:0-16356 GCA_002778355.1 Clitarchus hookeri
TAGAATCGTTCCGTCTTCCTCACCACCCTACCGGAATTCCTAGACACTCATCCGCCCTCCCATTCCTACAGTCAGCAAGTCATTGTCTTCAGTTTGTTGTCAAAGCGTAGTGTGTTTAAAAATGTCTGAGATAGGAAACGTGTTGTATTGGGATTTTCTCAAAAACTTGAAATTATAAAACGACTGCGTAAAGGAGAAAGCACGACGAGTATCGCTCTGCTATATGGAATCGGACGAACGACAGTCAATGATATTAAGAAAGATGCAGATAAAATCGAAAGTTGATGATGAACTTGTATTAAGTGCAACACAGGAGGTAGAATATTTAAGTGAAGAAGAAGAGGATAATACACTCAAGGATTGCTCCAAAATAATTAGCCACAGTGATGCTGAAAACATGTTTTCCAAGTGCATTGAATGGTACGAGCTACAAGAGGCAGACGCTACACAGATGTTACTCCTACATAAGATACGCAACACGGCAGCAACAAAAGCCCGTGGAGTATTAAAACTAACGAAAATGACAGACTTTATTAGGTAGGATTATACTACTGAACATATACACAATAGTACTGTATTCAATTTTGTTATTTTATCAACATAATAAACAGAGGTCTACAATATTTAATATCAAATATATACTGCTATTGATTGCTACCCGTTTAAAATATAGTGCTAAATATCCTATACATTATTATTGCTAGTATCTGTCGTGTCTTTGTGGAGGGGAGGGGGGATTTCTATTATCCGACTATTCTCTCAACCGTTAGGGTGACGGTTCCGAGACTGACGGATAATGGAGACTCCACTGTATATTGTTTTTTAGTCATACAAGAATTATCACATAGGTATTATACGAATCCCGCACCTCCTAAGCAAAGCTAAAACATTAGCTATGTTTAGGCACCGAAGGAACCTCGCCTACTTATTCAGTACGAGATGGACACCAATTTATATAGATAAAATTGTTTGATTACATCTACACAAAACAATTAACAAATTTTCTCCCCGTACCCAATGTTTTCTAGGGTTGATTTTTTTGTTTTCAAATGTAGTACCAAACATGATTAGAAAAAACTGCACCGGTAAATGCTTTGTTTACGAATATCCACACTTATATCAATTGTATAACTGGTACTAGACACACCTGTAACAAATAAGTGCAAATTAATTTAGAGACAATTTCTTTATTCATATTTTCGGCATCAAGTTATTGAATAAATAATAGTTTATTGACACTTTGCTCACTTTTTAATTGAAAACTTACGTGACAGATGTAATAAATTGCTTGGGTATATAGTTATTAATAAATGGGTTATAAAAAATCTTAGTTACAATCACAGCAAAAATTTTACCTATAGATGGTTTATGATAAAGGGAGCACACTTAAAAAATCACTGCAAAAAACGAAACAAACAGGGAGACCTGTTTTAACGCAGTTAGGTGAGACATTGAAGATGTTTGGCCAAAATCAGTTATTTTGTTTGCAAAGACCATTTTGACGTACGTAATTATATTTAAGGTGTTTATGGATATTTTTTTTATTAATGTAATATAACTTCTAACATTCGTTTTAAGAGTACAGCTATCATATTTAGGCTATATTCACACTGCATGCCTAAATAATAACATGTCAAAATGTAAAGTCATGAAATTTAAACATTAAATTATTTGGGCGAGTCTCAGAGTCCCTATTGCAAAAAGTTTGGTTTATATAATAGGGTATTTTTCAAACATAGCAATATCTAATAAATTTTGTTATTTTGATTTGTCTCTAGTTAGTTTTCATAAGCTTAACAATTTAAGTTAAATAGCTACTTAATTTTTACTTTCAAAACACTAAAATGCATGTTTCTAAAAATGTTTATCAAGGATGATATTACTTTCATATTTGCCCTTCCCCCTTTTTTTTTTTAAGTTATTGAGATGGATATTACAAAAAATTACGAGACTAGGTCCACAAAATTGACGCTAAATAGCCTACGTGTTTTACGCAAGTAAGCTGGGTTACTTTTATAACCTTTTCCCGTAAATACACAGAAAGAAAATAGCTTTTCAGATTAAAACAAATTCTTAAGCTTTTATTACAGATTTTCTTCGCTGTATTTAATCTCATCCCAGGTATTAAGTGTTTCTCAAACAACCATTTCTATATTTTTAACCTATGTGTACAGTTCTTACAGTTTAAAAAGAACGTGTAGACACAACTATTGTGACGTCAAATAATAAAAGGTATGTTAGGTACACAAAACATAAAGAACAACAAGATAAGCAAATTATTTTTTATTTTTAGTTTCTAAATACTATATAGTGTTTATAATATAAATGAGTTGGAATGCGGAAATGCAGGTTTGCCGCCCGCCACCGCCCCGCAGCTACTTGAGAAGTCGAGCGGTGTCGGGTAGTGATTAGCGTGCTAGCTTTAGGCCTACTGTGACCATACTGCTCGTTATCTGACATTTATAAAGTGTAAAAAGTGTTTTACTAATACTGAAACATGGTTTAGAACCCGGAAATATTTGTAACCTTCTTTCTCAAAACAACTTTATGTTTTATTTCTAAATAATGTAGTTAAAATATCACAGATATGAAGCATGGCGCGCAACAACACAATAGCTCACTGCAGTCGCCTTCATTACAATTCTGTTATTCTTGCAAATGTAATACTTATTCCATATTTTAATTTCCGACTTTGAATATCAGCAATTATAAACATAAACTCAGATGATGATGATAATAATACCTTTATAAAACGTACAAACAAATAAGTTTTAACATGTGATGTAGACTTACTGTCGCTTTGAAGATCAAGCAGTGCGATATGAGACACGTTCTTACCTTTGTAATTTTACACCTCGTATTTCAAGTTCCACAAAACAATGGGAATTTAAATAATCAAGTACCATATCGGTATCTACTCGTGGCAGATTGTCCGACTGCGCTTTCACAAAGTTGCCTTCCATTTTAGTGCTGCGTGTTTGCAACGTGCCGGAGCCGGCCGCCGGCATATGACTAGTGACGTCAAACCAATGAGAGAGCGTTCCGCATTCACGTGACAGCGGCCGCGAAAGTTACTGTTTTAATACTAAAATAACTTTGTCAAAACCGATTTATATGCAACAAACGGCACATTTTTATTTTCATACGCATATACAAATGTGTTTGTACCATTTTCAACTGTATTTGCGAAATTTGCATGTTGCCTATTATATTGGCAGTAAACTAATAGAATTAATTCCATGTTTTAATATATTACTAGTCATAAAGTTAAAAACCTTGTCACCTGCAATTCAGTTTTTTTTGTATGGAAGTAAGAATAAAATCTGACGCGATTGTAACAAACTTATGTTTCTCTTTCAAACCACCACCTGGGAAATGTGCTACATCATGCAATTTAAGTCTCCAAAAATTTTGAATCTCAAAAATTTTTAAGAAACTTTGGAAGTGTGTTTTGTTATAGTTGCGAACTGTGTTGCAGTTCTGAAAGCTGAAATAAATGTGTGTGTGTTATTTAGCATTTACACGTTTTGCAGTTTATGAGTTAATACCTTGTGTATGCCTTTTGTTTTGAAACAATATCACAATGAAAATGTTTTGTGCTACACGCGAAACATTCCGTGAACATAAAGGATACGCAAAAACAATATTATAACGTCTCTCAGAACAGTTTAATTTGTATGAGCAAATATGTCAACCAGTTAAGTACTCGCTTCTACAATTAAACTTCACAGTAAGCAACTTCAGGGTGTCCACTGAAATTCTCTGTTTTCCACACAGAATCTTACCATTTCCCCTGACCCATTTTCAGGACAGAAACCTTTCATTACCATATTTTTCCACAGCTGACCGAACAAATAAGCTATCAGTGAAGTTGAATTAAATTGCACTGCAACAGACCAAGCAAGTGGGGCCAACATTTTATTCAGCCCATCATTTCTTGCGATACAAAATGTTGACTTCACACGTGTGCGTGTGTGTGTGTGTGTCTCTCTCTCTCTCTGTCTCACGCACAAAAAACACACTCTGTCCCTCTATTTTGTTCGTAAAGGCTCTCTGTAACTTGGCAAAGTTGTATTATTTGCCAGAGTTCACAAACGTAAGAACCAAAATTTTTAAATGCATATGCTGTTAATTACATTACCCTGTTATTCACACTACTAACATCTTTTGTGGAGTGGCAATTATTTACATTTTCCCTGACCCTAGTGAAAATTCCCTGACATTTCCTTGATTTTTCCCTATGGGTACACGCTGAAAATTGCAGAAAAATTAGATTATTCATTAAATGTGTGGCTGCAGTTTCATGAAATACATTGTCATCAGCTCAACGCAGGCAAGCATCCTGCCCCTTCCTAAGCACGTCTGGCATGCTGCACACTGACACAAAAAGAGAACAAAAGAGTGCAGTGCAAACACAGTGACATGTTGGGTAGCACAGCATAGCAAATGAGAGAAGAGCAGCCTCAACTCCCAAGCACCCTACCAACCGCCCCCTCTCTAGAAATGAGCACAGAAGCAGTGGTACGAAAAATTTGTAAACCAGTTGCCACCGCATCCATGTGTATGAAAAAGTCCCCAAATAAAAACTTGTTGCGCAAAACTCAAAAGACAGCCCAAATAAATTAGCACAGCAGGACGCTCAAACGGGCTACAAAATTATCTTAAAAATTATTTGAAATATTTTATTAAATTTTTATGAGGGTTTTTGTAGTTTTATTCAATACATCGAAAGTGTTTCTTTTTTAGCAAGGTGCCAGCGTACATGTTTTCTATAATTTTATGATTAATTTCAAGGGTTTTTGCAGTGTCTACGTCATATGTAATGCAAGTTTGTCACTTTTTGACATGCACCCAGCATAGTTGTGCCTGAACATGCGCCAAAGCCCGCAGTCTTTGTGCTAGCTGGAGAAAGGGTAGTACAGCGTAATGTTGCTCTAGGTACCTTCATCTTTATCTTACCAATAATGTTGCATGAAATAGTTTATTAAATTCCAGAACCTTTTATTTCTTCTGCTTGGAGATTGCCTCACATAATCACAAGGCCACATTCCAGTGATTTTTCACAGCGCAGCCTAACTTGGCAGACTAAGACCAGGAACTCCCTCAGTGAGTATCGCTTGTGATTACGCAAGTAACTTCATCGTACACAAGGAAATTATAGGCGAGTTTAAGTTTAGTGCGTTGCCAAGACGACATGTGGTAGAACGGGACCTCAAAATCCCGCCTATATTTCTTTTTAGCCTAGCTTAAAACTAAGAGAAGAGTCGAAGGTCCTGGGTAGGGACAGCACCTAAGTGCAACTCTGGACTGAGCCCCATACAGCTCCGCATGCAGGGAAGGTTCTAAATAAAAGAGCACATGCTCGCAGCTTTACTGGGATTGGGCAAACACGGCCACAAATGGCGTCATGTTTACCGCAATGCTAATTTTAACCGGAAATACAAAGGGAAGAGGGGAAAACAGGCATAGGCACCGTAAAAACCCCTCGAAAGAAAATAATTGCAATATTGCATGCCCTTTAAGAAGTAGAAAAATATTTCTACTAGAACAAAGGATGGGAACGGATAATCTTCTACGAAAGGGTGTTTCAAACACTAGNGAAGTAGAAAAATATTTCTACTAGAACAAAGGATGGGAACGGATAATCTTCTACGAAAGGGTGTTTCAAACACTAGAAGAGAAAGATTGGTTGAAGCTGAGTCCATATCATGTCAGCTGTGGTTTAGAAGAATCATTTTAAATTTGTGTCAGGCACGCAGGTATAAAAACTGTTTTGCTCGAAAAATCTTCACTAAACTTAAGAGAGACAAATATTACTGTGGAAGTATGCTGTAAAAATTTGGATCAATTCTGTTCCTATATTTTGTTTCAAGACATCATCCTACCAACACCCACCACTTGCGTATTAATGCATTGCAATTGTACTCATAAATGTTAAACATAATTTTTAGGTCATTTAAAGATGGTTTAAGGCATGCTGTCTTCTGTATGAAGGAGTTAATACACCGTATTATCTAAAAGTGTGCCTTTTTTTAAGAGTTTGACGCATAGGTACAAAGGACCAGTTCAAATTTTTAGTCTTTTTAAAGGTGAATGTTCGAAACGTCTTGGCATTGTTTTTATAACGGGGAAATTAATGATGTTTATATCGTCTGCTATTCTGTAGACAACGTAAACAGAACATTATTTTCTTATGNTATAACGGGGAAATTAATGATGTTTATATCGTCTGCTATTCTGTAGACAACGTAAACAGAACATTATTTTCTTATAACCTCAGAAGAATTTACCACAGTTAAAGACATTAATTTATAAATAATCACAAAAATAATCATGAACATCAATCAATATTCAAAAACCCATATTTACTGAGATCAAGGTATATGTGTTTATAGTGCTGATTATACCTACCATGTCACATCATCCACCCCATCATTGTGGGAACCATGCAATGCAACCTGAACAATAAGTTATTTTTTGCAAATAACAAGTCATCATTTGGTACAAAATGGAATGTGAACGTGTTAAAAGCTAATATAATTTTTGTTGAGAAGGTACGTATTGTAAAGTCTCTGGGATACGATTTTGTTAGGAAAACATCTGCCTGTCAAAAAACAAAAATTGTTTTCTTAAAAAATAATTGTCATTTTGTTAAGAAGCCATTTAAAATGGATTTTTGCAATCGTAAAAAGTTGTGTGGCATGCTGAGTTTTGACTAAATTATGGCGAAATGGGGAGGTCCTACATGCTTAGGGTTATCATTTTTGTTGGAAGACATCTATCTATTAAAATAAATTAATAATTTTTAAAAACAAAGTGTTGTTTTCCCACTAGACACAACTGAACATGGACACAGGTTTAGTGTTTTGGGGGATTAAAACAAAGTATAAATGAAGTCAATCTTACAAGTGCATAGTGTGTACACACTACCTCCTGAGTAACTTGAGAACTGACACAATCAAGATTTGACGGCAAGTATTTGACTACTATAAACATGTAATTTTGCAGTGAGTGTCGTTCAAAAGCGGTACAAGTATGACTTAAGCAGAATTTTTGAGATAGGGGTCGGGGGTCGGTCAAAATCTGTAAAATTTCTAATAACAACCCTTTGAGATAAGAACCATTTTCCCCGGAACCGTAAAGCGTCATAGAATCGAGAGTTGACTGTATTTACCAAGACTTGGCTGGTGTGTCAGAGTGATATTTCTGGTTCTGATACGGGAAACACATGTTCAGAAAAACAAATTAAAGTATGACTATCTTCCCTGTGATGTTTGTGTTTAATCATAGCTGGTGTGATAACCACTTTGTTTTCAGCTTCAAGCTGCTTGTTATGAAACCCCAAAAAAGGAAGAAAACAAAGGCCAGAAGGTATAGATTGTGGGGACTAGAAAAAGCCGAAGAAGGGGGGGGGGCAGCACATGACCCTGAAAGAGACAAACAATATTTACTCTACCCTCTATCCAGCCTCTAACTTGCAGTATATATTTCCTACTTTATGCATCTGGAACAAAAAAAAAACGTGGAGTCAGTAACACCATTGTGAGAAACATATTAATTCGAGCCACAACAAGAGCCCATTTTTTAAATATACCATGAAGTTTCAACCTCAAGGCTGGCTCGTAGGGCAAGTGCGTAAACATTCTCGATCAGGATGGAAAAGGCGGACAGTCATGTGCTAGTGAGGGTCATATATTTTAAATCTTTCCCTCTTCCCAGTCATACAGTTGTGGTTAAAAGCATTGCAATGGCCAGCAACAAAAATAAATGCAACTTACTTACTTTTCTTCACATAAGATTCTAATTTTTTAATTTCTTAACCAATTTTTTATGGTTCCCAAAAAATGGTCTTTCCTTCGAGGGAATCATTCTTACTAGGGTATTTGCACCGAGTTGAACATGTAAGAGGCGAAGTAAACATTACAGGTTTCCCACTTTCAAGACTAATTTACCCTGACCATTTCATATACTTTTACACCAACTTTTGTGCAGAATTTGTGACAAAATGGGAGGGCGCCAACACACTAACACAAAGAAATGGTGATGTTTAATCAGTAACTCTACGCAAGGAGATGGTTACAAAGGTGCACCGCAACCAGGTTTCCATGGCGGGCATGAATCAGGAGTGTGAAAAGAAGGAGGCTGAAACCCTGGTGGATTCTAGCCTAGAACAAATGGAACCAGATTGTAATAGTCAAGGGGAGAAGTGGAGTAGCTTAGCATGGCTTTTCTCACTGAGCCAGAAATAGCTGTAGCAGCACCACAAACCCTGTGTGCACCAACTTTCACAAAATGCAAAAATGCTACATCCACCAAAGAGAACTGACATGTACTAAAAACCCAGAAAACATCCCCATTAAATTTTTTTTTATGCAGCCACCCAAAATCAAAAAAATTCAAAGACTTGCAAAGGTATTGCATGACTTTCACGTTCTGTGGTAACCATACATTAGTTTGCTTATAGAAGAAGAAAGGAATGGGGGAACTGTCGGACCAAAAAATTACAAACAAAATTGGAAACTGATTTATTAGGCACAGCAGGAGTTAAAAGTTATGGTAATTGTTTACACTGCTAATGAGACACGAGAAACAGTTAGTACATTCACCTTTTCCTCAGGTGTTTAGAACAAAACATTAAAAAAATTACCAGGCGTAACACGTCAAACTCGCTTTCAAATAACTTGTATACCAAAAATATATAACACTGTGATTAACATTAAATAATTTTATTTTTGAATAAATGAAACTTTAACAAAGTATCTTCTATAACTTGTAATATTTATTTTGTATTCCATACAAATTAAAAACAGTGAGAGCAGCGATGTGTTAACAATGGCAGGTAGGTAATAGTTCAGAGTTAAAATATTGTTTTAACCTAGTTTATTGTTTACTATTTGTAAATTAAGCACCATCTATTAAATTATAAAATTTCTAGGAAGCACTGATGGAAACATAATTCATTGGTACTATTAAAAAAAAAAATATCAGCGCAAAATACTGTACGTAGGCCGTAGTAACATTGGGTTATTTCCTTCCGGGGAAGAAACTTGAATACGTGGAGCAGAACTTATCACGCGGCGCCCGTGCATGCGCACTCACTCACTCTCTCTCTCTCTCTCTCTCTCTTTCAAGAAGTTTCAAACCGCTAGAAGAAGCAGGAAAATTATACACGTTTTCAATTTTAGCATATGTCATACTTATTACAGCAAAAATAATACATAATTTAAAACTGAAACAAGAGTTTAAAGATTGAGTACTTATTATAATAGTGTTTGTGCACGCTGTGTTTTGAAACCTACTTACGCAAGTTACGATGTTATGATATATACATATGTTTCCACGACAGGAACAAATATACTGCAACGTGTGTCGAGACAGCTGCACGTGGAATGCTAATACTGTGTCTGAGCCATGGTTATTACGCTGGGCCAGTATGTGTGTGCGTGTGATTGTAAATATTGGACGTGCAAAATTTATACGTTTTAACTATAAATTGTTTTTATGACTAAATTATTTGAAAGCCACGACTGTTTATTTGTTACAACTTTGTAACTTTGCTCTATGTCTTTGTGAAACAATTGTGTAACATGCTTACATTTCTGTGATTAGAATGTTTGTCACAATCCCAACAAAGTTTACTAAGCACACATAGAAAATTTTAAATAAATAATTAAATAAAACTAATAAAAAATAAGTAACTATGTAAAGAAAAATGAGCGAATAAAAGTTATGGTAGGCCTATTTGTGTGCACGTTCACCAGAGTGAGTTGCATGTCTTTTTCATTGGACTGGTTGCTTCATTCTAATATTTATTCCAACTGAGACCATACTTTTGACAAAATAACCTAACACATATCAATAACACGAGGTTAAATACTACAGTTATTTCCTACACAGTTTTCACAGGGTTAAACACAGTATAAGCAAAATATTAATGTGTAATATGTCTAAATGTGCTATATGGCGCATAACCCAAATATGTTAACAATGTAAAATAATAACCATAAGAACTATTGTCAATAGAGATGATGTTAAGTGATAAAGCTGACCTTAATATAGTTATAGGTCTGAATTGTGAGCAGTCATATGTAATGGTTTTGAAGTGTGGCAGAATTCTTTGAACAACTGAAAACAGTAAACAAGGCAATTGACAGTTAAAAGTAGAAGTCACATGGCAGTGTTTGTGTTTACATGAAGAGGAAGGATATGTAATCGGTTACGAAAAGTAGAACTTTAGCAGGGCTTCAGAAAAGTGCGAAGTAACTGTGAATTTGCCTATAACAAAAGATATCAACTTGCAATGTGATGATGTCACAATACTCACAAAATTTAACATTTATTTGTGAAAAATGTTTTGATCAGAAAGCAAGGAGGAAAGTATTACTACCATCATGCAAAACTATGAAAACTTTATATGATGCATTTTCTATGCTATGACATGTACAACCGTTTGATTTCTTGACTAGTGACCATAGAGACAACATGGGGCAGTGTGCTCACATGCCTGCAGCACAGAAACCATTCTCGAAAGTATGCACATTGGCTGTGCAGTAACCGTCTGCTAGTGCGTGCATGCCGGATACACAGTAACCGTTTTCCAGGATGTGCATGCCAAATGCACAGTTATCATTGTCCTGACTACACATGTCAGCTGCACAGCATCAATTCTCCATGTTCCAACATTTGACTGCTTCTTTGCCAACAGCACTATCAAATTAAACAAGGATAGGATTTGAGGTTACGTAACACTTTATCAGTACGTGCTTTGAAATTTGTGTACACTACTAATGACGTAATTTTAATGGCACTAAAATATACCCAAGTTAAGCAACTTACCGAAAATAAATGTAAACAAATACATTCAACACAATTGACAATGTGATGATGACAATTGGTGAGGGGCGAGTCAATGTTGGGGACATTTGCAGGAAGATGAAAACCAGTTTATTTCCGCTCTAGTTGATGCTCATAACAATAACTTGTTTGTTGCTCCATGGACATCACTTCTGCTATTAGTTGCTACTTCCTTGGCAGGTTTTTTTAGTTTTTTTTTAAATTATGGTTTTTAAACAAGTTACAGTGTAAAGTATATAAAAAAAATTAAAGTGGATATTTTTTGTGCATTTTTAAACAAGCATGGCTGAGCCAATTAAAGTAAAGAAGTGGGAACACCTAAGAATTAGGGATGTCACACTCGATTCCATGATTCCTTGCTACCCTTGATTCTTGAAGAATCGTATAATCGAGTATTGAAAGTCCAAGAATCGAAACAACAAAAACCAATTACTACAAATACATAACCTATCATCTCTCAGAAACGTATTAATATTACTTTATTTATATCAGTAAATTAATCACTCTTGGAAAATTATTTTGTGCGTGGAAATATGAGATAAGGAAATAATCTGGAAATAAAACTGTACTGGCAGTGTTTAAATTTACCATTTAGTATTTAATAGCTTCTGTTCAATCGCAATTTGGTAGTTTTGTTTTTGACAAGTTTCATTACTTTCTAAAAACTAGGGGTGTGTGGGATTCCGAACTTCGGGAATTCATAACAATTTTCTCGCGAGGCGAGAAATAATTTTTTCTGGATATTTTTGGGAAAAATTTATGTTCACATCTGTATGTGTTGTTCTAACTAAAATACAAGTCGGGTTTCATGCGAAAAGTTTTGTATAGACTCTTTACGTAAGCGATTATTTGATGAATCAAATATTGCAGAGAAAGTTTTTAAGTATTTATTGCAAAAATTAACTAAAACTGGTTGCAAACTTGCACTGTTAGGCAGTTACGGTAAACCGTGCGCACTGAATTCGTCTTCTATGCGAGCGACATCTGTTAAGTTGGAAGTATTGATTGCTGGTTGGTATGCGACGCGAGTTTCGATATACATAACCTTTAATTTGACTCCAAATGTTTAACTATTTTACTGAGATCTAACATGGTGTTTTTTAATATGGGTTTGGTTAAAACGATTTGTACCACGCCAGCAAATTGTCTTTGTTTTTAATTGTATGTTGTGCTCACTCGTCACCGGGATGTTTACCAACTCTAAACGTAGCAAATTTGCTATGTGAAAAAATATAATTAATTTACTTAGCTACTAGTCATTTCAATATCCATAGAGGAATTAGCATTGTTAGTATACAGATTTAGTATGTTGCAGTCATAACCTGCCTGATGCTACTTGGATGTGATTGCAGTTGCACTATGTGATTCAAAGCGTGTGTGTTCACAGATGTTAAAACTTCCGCTGAAAGTTGATTTGAGTAAATCGGTGTCAATGTAATAACATTTTACTACCAAAAATGTTATTCTTGCAAACTTTTTTTATAATTTTAATGTGTTGGTGAACATCTATCATGTCAAGTGAGGTTTGGAAATATTTTCGAATAAACTATGTGGACGAAATATAAATAAATAAATGTATATATATATATATATATATAAATAAATGTATATATATATATACACACATATATATATATACAAACACACAAAATGTTACCTCATATGCCTCTTTTGGAATTAAATATGAATATGCTCCCACTGTTTGTGTTATATTATTTGTTAGTAATAGGCCTACTACTAATGTAGGCATAGTTTAAATAATTAAATTTCACACCCTCCTATACAGTATTTAGTTCTGTAAAGTAATTGTCTGTAAATGAAAGAATAATTTTTGGAATCAAGAATTGAAAGTAGCGACAGCATCGAGATCAAGAATCCCCCTGTAAAAAATTGACATAGATTTAAATTTTGAAAAAATGTAGAAAAGCTAACAGAAAACCTAAATTGTATACTGTTTNAAAAAATTGACATAGATTTAAATTTTGAAAAAATGTAGAAAAGCTAACAGAAAACCTAAATTGTATACTGTTTAGTTTAAGCTGTATTGAAATTATAATTTCCACAGCTTACAGCGCCTCCCCTGATATTCTCCTACGCCCCCCAGGTTGAGAACGCCTGCTCTAGCAGATACAGAATTAACTACAAGAAACTAGAAAAATGTACTACATTGTGTACATACAGTGGACTCTCAATGTACTGAAAATCTAAGCACCGAAAATAGGTACATATTCGCCGTTAATTTTCAATGATCCCAGCGAAATTTCTATATAAATACTGCAATGATAAAATAATCAACTTTTATCGTTTGTTGGATATTGCATCAATCAAAATATTTTTCAGTCCTGTCACGTCTCTGTAGTTAAGTCCCAGTCTCTTCAGGAAGGTACACAGCTTATTCCAATGGACATTGTAGAAAGCTTTCTCGAGGTCTATGAAGGCAATATTTACCTTCTTGTCTTTCCTCGTGCACTTCTCAATGAGAACTCTGAGAGAAAGTATTGCATCCCCTGCACCTTTTCTTCTTCTGAAGCCTTACTGATCATCATTTAGTATAGAGTCCATCCTTTGTTCAATATGGTGTTGAACTATTGATGCAGCTAATATTTAAGATGCATGGAAAACCAGACTTAGAGTTTGAAAATATTCAAATTTGTACGCAGATGCTTTCTTTGGTGTGGGTATTACAATGCATTTCTAAAAGTCTATGGGCATGTTTCCCGTCTCATATGTTTTAGGGTTATACAAGCAAACCAGAAAAAGGGATTTAAAAAATACTTTATTTTTATTTACGTTTTTGGTCATAAAAGTGTTTAAATAACCTATTCATCATAACAGATTTTTACCGATACGAACCGCTACTTCCTTGCCAATAAAGCCAATATCCGATACCGTGGACATGTAAATAATGAACTGAAAAACTTCTACTAGCAATAAAAGTATTTTGAAAATCTGATGGAAATCCGTGTCAAAGTCAGTGTCACACAATGTACAATTTAATGCTTTAACATAAAAACAATAGGTAAATTAATTTCGCATAAATTCTTGAAAATCAGAGAATAAAAGCAGCACTAAAAAAATACTTTAGTAATATATTTCTAATCTTAGGTCAGGGCAACTTAAACAATTTATGTTTTAAACTTATCAAATAAAAAATAAGAAATCTACAAGGTTGTGTACCACATCTCTCAGCATAATAACACTTTGTTTATATTCAGAAAATTAAAATGATTAATATGTATAGCTTTTAAATTCAGCACTACCTTATTTTGCTGAGAGTAAAATTGAAGCACTGCCAGTTGCCAGGTAATGAATGTAAGATTTCATATTGCTTTCAAAAGATTTTAAAAACTGAAATGACAAGGTGGAGCTGCAGTGTGACACCTGCAAAGCTGGTAATTAGCCGACCCACAAAACAGGAAGTAGATGATCATCTCTTACAGTGCCTATCACAGCAGGCCACAGTGAGATGTTAGCTGCATCTCACTTTCTCCCTCACACTTCCCACAGCGGTTTATCTCTAAGCAGTGTAGCTTCTTCATCCCACTCTTCTCATTGTGGAGTGACAGTCTGTCAGTTTAGTTCTTGGAATAAGAGCAGCAACTGCTGCCTCAAAAAGAAGCAGTTGAACCTGTCTTACTCCAAAGTCACCACCCTATTATCCTCTGGTGTTACAGCCAAGCATAAATTAAAATATGTCTCAATTAACAGCTAAAAAGAAAATCAGTTTCCATAATATCTGCCCATATTTAATATCCCATGTCAGTATCAGCTCAGCTCTATTTGACAGACATATGCTCCATATATTTGTATTGTAATACTCAACTCCCGATTTTCCGGGGTAATGACTGGTTAAGGGTTCACAGATAACAGATTTTACGGTTAAAGCGATGGAGGGAAAATGCTTACTTTAGGCCTANAATGACTGGTTAAGGGTTCACAGATAACAGATTTTACGGTTAAAGCGATGGAGGGAAAATGCTTACTTTAGGCCTACATACTGTACACGTAGATTATGTAAACAAATAATATATAGTCATTGAAGAATTCAATTATTTTGACAGCCAGTGTGTGGCAACAACATAAATGATATTAACATCATCACATACATAAAATTCTGTATCAACTGATGTGAGAACGATTATAATAAAATTTCACGTTGGCTATTTTGACAACCTACATTAGCAAAACAGACATCGGAGAAATATGCGGGCAGGAAGATCGTAGACAAAATATCTATGTATTTCATATCGTTACAAAACAGCTGTTATTAATGCAACAAATTAAATTTTGTTCTAGAATAATGTGTAGAAGTTTAAACAAAATGGAACACAGTGTGCTATAGTTTAGCTTCGTTTATGTCTTCATCATAGGCCGTAACTTTGCTTGCTGCTAGCGTTGCCACGAGCATGCTTCATATTAATTGAAGAGGTCAGACATCTATTGCAGAGTATTTTTCAAATACTTCTACATTAATTTGATGTAATATATTTCAAATCAGAGTTGTTTTCAGCCCACATGAGATGAAAAATTCACTTTTAAAAGGATGTGCTAGATACACTTATACAATACAGCAGCAAAATAGGTGACCGAACTACTACCTGTCGGCCAGTGCGCGCGGCTGGCTTCTGAAACCACGCCCCCATGAAATGACACGTTTTTAACGCGTAAAGTGCAAATGAATTCCGAGAATTTTAAATTTTCAGCGAGCTCTATAAATATTTTAACGTAACATAATTCCGTGTTAAGCGATTCTGCTTGCTTCTGAAGCAGGCTTGCTATTTTTTTCGTGTTGCCTCCCCTCCCAGTACAGCAACAAAGCAAAAATAAATGTTATTTATTAATTAAAACCACGCGTGACATGTTTGCATAGGAGTCATTCTTGCGGCAAATAATATTTAAGCTAATGTGATATTTTAAATGACTGGTTAACGGTTCACAGATAACAGATTTTACGGTTAAAGCGATGGAGGGAAAATGCTTACTTTAGGCCTGCATACTGTACACGTAGATTATGTAAACAAATAATACATAGTCATTGAAGAATTCAATTATTTTGACAACCAGTGTGTGGCAACAACATAAATTATATTAACATCATCACATACATAAAATTCTGTATCAACTGATGTGAGAACGATTATAATAAAATTTCACGTTGGCTATTTTGACAACCTACATTAGCAAAACAGACATCGGAGAAATATGCGGGCAGGAAGATCGTAGACAAAATATCTATGTATTTCATATCGTTACAAAACAGCTGTTATAAATGCAACAAATTAAATTTTGTTCTAGAATAATGAGTAGAAGTTTAAACAAAATGGAACACAGTGTGCTATAGTTTAGCTTCGTTTATGTCTTCATCATAGGCCGTAACTTTGCTTGCTGCTAGCATTGCCAAGAACATGCTTCATATTAATTGAAGAAGTCAGACATCTATTGCAGAGTATTTTTCAAATACTTCTACATTAATTTGATGTAATATATTTCAAATCAGAGTTG
>NQII01015525.1:0-23075 GCA_002778355.1 Clitarchus hookeri
GTGACATAATTTACGTGGCAAAAGGATTGCTTCGGCAGTGCTAATAATTCCATAGAAGAAACGTTTTTTTTTTTTTTTTGCAGTTTTGAAGTAATCTGTGTACTTGCCCAAATTATTCGAAAAAAAAAATAATTGTTAAGTTTTTGTTCCTTCAGACCAAGCGTTCTCTTGTCCGCAGTCGTTTATTTTGTATACTGTTTTTATTTACATGATCTAAAACTAAAAGTAGTTTAGTTACACAAATCTTTCTTCGCCGTACAGAGCTAGTTGTTTATTATTTTCGCCAGCTGTTAAACATTGTTATGACTGCCGGCGTTACAAGTTGACAGAGTAGCTCGCATGGAAACCCATACCGTGTTTGGCAAAAACCAGTGACGGACCCCGTGATTAACCAAAGTACACAGCTCTTTGCCCATACATCGAATAATATCTTAGCGAAACTCACAGGAAAAATCGTCCCGTGTGCGCCGGGCTTTATTCTAAGTTAAGTGGTTGTGTAAGTAAATAAGAGCAACTTTCCTTGTGTGTTCCAATCCAGCTGAAATTGGCAGGATTTTCTGTATTCATCGAAATAAATTAAAAATAATGAAAACAGCGATACTCTTTATAATACTGCCTTCAAAACAAGACAAGTTGCATTTAAATCCACAGAACTCATCATTAATTAATTAATGTTGAAAGCAATTATATTAAATTTCTAGAGCGTGTTTTCAAAGTTGAAAATTTCCTTTTATTTCCATTCAGAGAAATGACAATGCGAACATGTTCACTGGTAAAAGTTTCTATACTGAAGGTTTTCAAATGTGGCAGCCGTCACACATTCACATTAACAAGTTGAGCGGTTGGAATAACCGTGCCCTGATTTCTGCGTAATATTAAGGTGTTAATAGCTGAAAACCATTTTCATAATCAACTGATAAACAAATGACGTTAAAATACAAGTTGTTTGGAAATTTCTGTTTTAACTCTTACGTTAGGTTTTGTAGTGGAAAATAAGTAGATAATGTTTCAGACATGAATCCACGATCGTAAAGTAACTGTGCTACAAGTAAAATTCGCTCAAATCTAGTAATGAAATATTTAACTTTTGCAGGTTTAAAGAGGCTTACCTGACATGAATTCCAATTCCTTTTCACAAATGTCACGAGTGCGTTTACTTTAGTGGCCTGTGGTTTGAACTTGTTTCTTCACGATTGTTAACAAAAGTCTCTCGATGTGGCGCCTGCCGAATTCGTTGCGAACATTTTACTTCTCAAAGCATTTTGTGATTCACTTGCACATGAATAGGTCTGTTTACCTTTAATGTGTCAAATGCCATTTGCAAATTGTATACGTCGTGGTTAAGTGCACTAAGATAGGCTTACACTGTAGCCCATTTAGGGAATAGAATTTACAAATATATACATATAATTTCATTGCGCTAAAAATAGACCTGCCTCGTATGTGTCTAATACTGTTTGGGAAATGTATAAATATGTGTGCAATGCTGTAATAATGGGCTTGTCTAGAATTTATTGAAAACCTTTTGAAAAATGTGTACATCTATGTTATGTGGTCTAATAATGGGCTTGTGTCAACAATCGTTTCCAAACATTACACATTTGTGTCAAATCTACCCAACAAAAAAAATCATTTTTTTAAATATTTAATTGCTTTATGAATATATTATTTTCAATATCTCTAAACTCATGAAATGAAATATTTTCAGTAGAAAGAAAAAATACTTTATAGGGCTAACTATTAAGGAAAAAAAAAATTTATTTACTTGTTTTAAATGCAGTGTCAATTGTGTGTCAAATCCAGCACGATTATTTTATAAATAAATTACAATTTTAGTGTACTAATTATATATTTTTGCAATTTGACTTACAGACCTTTTCAAAGTAAAATAAATATGTTTCGCAACAAACCATTCGAAAATTAAAAGGAAAATAAAATGTAATATTTTACAGGTTTAAATTAACATACGATGGCAAAACTATGAATATCCTGGTCAAAAGGATCAGTGTGTTCCATGCTTCAGTACATCAGAAGTTTTGACACTTTTCTACTGAACAATATCCTATAAAATGCATTGCTTTAATAAGGAACATATTGCACAATTTTAAAGAACTTGATTATTCGTCGCATTAATGACCACTGGACATTCATAACTGAATGACTTCCCACTTGCCAACGAGAGTATTCTTCCTGCTGATGCAAAAAGTCTAAAGGTAGCTCTAAGAAATACATCAACGAGGTCCCTAGTTTCTACAACGCTTGGATCTAAGCTAACATACTTATTTTCAAATACAAAAGTTAGAGACATGAATTTACAACTTTATTTCTTTTGGGAACTGCTATACAAGTGATCCTGTAAAGAGTGTATTTATATTGAAGTAAGGCCACCATTTCTTGAAATCGATCGAGAAGATTGAAGTACGTAATGTTGAGGGAAATTTGCAGAGGGAACGTGCAGCGAAAATATTATCCTTTACTCTCCAGGATTATAAATTTTGTCCGTGCAGCGTAATTTCCTCTTCAATGAACCGAACTGTCGCTACATCCGAGAGAATTTGGTAGAATTTATTATATCAGCGTGTATGCGCCATCAGTTATAAATCTGCTGCATCCTTTGCATTTACATTCAAAGAACAATAATTAAGTTTCGTTTTCAATTCTTCACATTTACAACTGACATTCACTTGCGGTTTAGTAAATTGCAGTCATAGATGTGATTTTAAAAAGTAATAATATAATTAGTATGCAAATTTTCTATCTGGGTAATTTTTTTTTAAGAAAGTATGCGTAATTTTAATATACAATCCACATGTTAAGAATTTAACTTATCCACTTGCATAATCTGCTTCTTCAATGACTGCATAAAATAAGCAACATGTTCGCAAATTCTTGGTGCAACAGCTGCAGTTCTGCTTTTCACACTTTCACCTCTAGCATCTCCACTTCAGTAACACTAATAGCATCTGCACTTGGTTTGAGGCCGTATTATGTACGATGTGGAACACTTACTTACATACCTGAAATACTTTACTTTCTTTCTCAGTAAAGTGACGGACCGCACATATACTGGCAGTGGATGCCTCTCCTTGCCTCTCAGCACTACGACAAAGCAGTTAGACGCAGACGAGCGACGAACGACTCAAATATGTACGTTCACTCTTTATCAGTTGAATGTGCATGGTTAAAACAGTTATGCTGAATACCACCACATGTGTTATAAAATCTTTCGGATACCAACTGTAAGAAAAGATCGATGTACACGAATTTTTGAAAAATAGTCGGCCTATTTTGTGTTATTGAAGTAAATTGACACGTGCATAAATTAAACACCTCGACATTAAACAATGTTTCGTTAACCGTAGTGTCATGGCCACTCGCATACTTGCTCACTTCTCACAACTGCATTAAAGGCACGACACCTACGGCCCCTTCAGTACGCCGTTTTTGCGACAGTGTTAGTTAAGGAGATGTCATTATACTAAACACGGCGTCAAAAATTAATGTGTCCTAAATCTCCCGTTCGCAGCTGTTGAAGATGTGGAAATTTATTTTCTTGAGTCGTTTATCGGAACGTAGAAACAAACATCACCAAAGTTTATGGAAAACGTGTCACGTGGCACGTGGCGTTAAAATACCTGCAGACATAAAGCGAGTGCCGTTAGAATCTCTAATGCCGTTTTTCGTAATATTTAATTCCTCACTGAAAAAAATATTTGTCCCGGACAACGAAGTATTTTTTTGTATAGAATCAAAATTACATTTAGTAGCCCCGACGAAATATTATATTCAGTTATCAAAACTTGAAAAGCAACTAAATTAATTTTGATCATCTAACAAACGAAAGGCTTGAATTGACAAAACCTCTGTGTTGTGCCAAATAAAAATAGACTGCCAAAAAATGTTTTGGAATCAACTGTATATATTTGTTTCGTCACTCATTTGATTGTCTTCGTTCGAAAATACAGCTCGAGAGTTTGTTTGTATTTTTGTGACAATTAGGATAGTAACGTTGCTTGTTAGTGCATTTATTGATGTTTAGTATTTCTATAAACATCCTAACAAACCAACTACGACAGGAAACTAAAAAGTAAAACTGTAAAAGTTTAAAAATGTATTTGTCCATGTTGTCCATTATTCGACGATATATAAGGCGGTAAATTTAAAAACTGCCTTTATTAAAAAATTTAAAAATGGAGTAACGAATCGATTCAAATACAGTTGGCATTTCAGAACCTCTGTTTTCAAAACTGCCCTTACCGGAAACTGCAGTTTCACAAATTGTGTATGACGAAAGTGTGGTTTGCAATAGTCGCGAACATAAAGTGCTTACTGTATTAGACATATATGTGGTTTATTTTGAAGGGGAAATTGAGACTAATATTCCTCTACAAGTTCAATATCAGTTTTAAGGCGGCAGCTGTATATGCATGCTCAACATGCCTTCAACATAAAAATGAAGTTTAGCAATCCGATCATGGCTCAAATACAAAATCTGATCAAATTTTACAGTGAACAGTTGATAATTTAAAAGTGAAAGAATTTTATATGCACTTAATGAAAAAAAAACACGAGCAAAGTTCTGTTAATTTCGGATGATTTCCCAATGACCGACCAGTCTGCATACTATTGTAGGCAACTGTACTACTGCAATGATGCGGCATGTCGTAGGCACTAAAAAGTACCACATACTACAGACGCAGTCACGAACTATGTCTGGACAAAATGGAGAGACATAAACGTTCGAATGAAATCGCTTTTGCGTTCCCAGAGGATCGCAAAATTAGAAGGTAGCAATTTCTTTTGTATTCGACTCTGTTTAGGTAACTGTCCTGGACAGAATACAAATTTGACTGTGATTGGGGTAGTGTATTTAAGTGGTTTAAAGAAGAAGCACCAAATTGAGTAAAGAAGGTTGAATTTGTGTCTCCTATCGTAGGACATTCTTTCCTCCCACCGGACAGCGTTTTTGGAAGAATAGAAAAATAACTAAAAGGAAGGTGACGATTGAGACGCCTAGAAAATACATGACTATTTTTAAGAATTTCGGTACAGTTAAAGAACTGGGTCCAGAGCTGCCTGTCCATGACTCGAATTCTGCCGTTCAAGAAGTAATCAAGCCTACTGGACAATGGCATCTTAACTAAGAACACAAAGGGGAATGATAGACCACAAGGTGAAGCACACTACAGATGTGATTGTGGAATTACAGCGTCAATACCAAAGAAGGGAAAGTCGCTAAGCAGTATCAAACATATTCAGCTTGACAACGAAGTTCCTGTCGAATGTACCAAGTTAAAAATTATGTTGCTAATTTTCTAGCTAAATATTGTGGAGCCAACTGGAGCGAACGGGAATACCTTGTCTACCACAGTGCACTGGTTGATTCTCAAGAAGGCACAGACGAAGTTCCAGAAAACGATGTGACTGAATAAAATGTCGATGAATAGCCAGCTCTTGTGATTTAAAGATTTAGAACTTTCCCGCAAGTGTGCCGAATTACTAATAATTCAGTCATCTATATTCTACGTTTTGTAAATTTGTTGTGAGTAAATTAACATTAAATCAACTATTTTTCAACTTTTTTATATTTTGTGCAGTTTCGTAATCTATCGCACAATTTAACAAGTGCTTATTAAAACACCTTTCGAATAAAGTAGCCTATTATTCTGTTTCCGTAGTAAGAATTAAAGCCTAGATGTAATGTAGCCTCATCCAGCAAGACTGTACAAATTCAATCTAAACATATTTCTTTCACAACTTCCTTGTCCAGGACAGTTATTTTCAAAACTGTCCTATTCCATTGTTTTCGTATAAAAACTCGCCTTATCCAAACTATTACATTTTATTATAAAGGAGTCATAGGCTAATATTTGTCAAATGAGGTTTTTAATCATAAAAACTTTTAATCAATATTTGCAAAAAGTACAACATAATAACACTCGGTAGAGGTTTTTCCTGTTATCCCGAAAATTACATAGTGTGGATAAGAAAAGTTTTGAAATTCACCGCCTGATATTTTAAAACAATTCTTTTCTTATCAATAGTCTCTTTAGCTGATGTTGCTATGACGCAATGCTTGGGCTCGAACCATCATGGTTCGTATCTCGGTCGGGCTTTCAATAATTTCATATTAACCCAAACTCTGTAATGCAACTAGAGCTAAACAAACCTTTAGTTGCACCAACCAAATCTTGATTGGGGCAACCAAATAAGAACAACAATATAATTTGGCAACAGCAAAATATTTTATTGCCCTAAACAAAGAAATCATTTGGTCGCACCAAAAAAAAATTTTTCTCAGCTACAAACAGTAAAAAATGTGCCAGCAGTACTTACCAGCGAAGATAATCAGCCGCTCTAAAGTTGCACAATTTGGATTTCAATTACCACTAAATATCTGGGTTTCCATCTGGATGCAAGGTTCATTTTTTATAGTCTACAAAGCTTCGTTCGCAAACATTAATCCCTCATATTTATAAACTGTAAGCCTATTTTGACGTTAATAAATGTTCATAATTAGCATTTGCTACTTTACTGGCAGAAATTGTTTACGTTGGAAATAAAATTATAGGGCCATCTTTATAGCGATGTCCATTAAAGCAAGCCTTAAGAGTCAATGTGTTAAAAGGAAACGGATCACACAGCGCCTACCACTTGTCGAAAACTGACAAGATACGCCGGTTTGGTAAGAAAAAAACGTAGCAACAGTGTACTTTAAACCGAATCATTGATCTTAGTCAGTGAAATACTATTAATTGAAAGGATGTTGTTATCAGATGAGAGCTACTGGCGATATATTTAAATGAACTGAGCACGAGGGAATTATGGTGATGGTATTCCCGACATTCAGCGGGAATCACATATAAATCAGCGAAATCTGTCATTATAATACATATGTATGTGGCACTGATTACCAGAGGAGTAATTTTCACTGCTTTCCACAGATTTTGTTCCATTTTCGCTATTTAAGGTTTAGACAGTAGAGTGCTAATCGCACGCCCTGTGAAATTCGTGGTTTTACTGCGGTAAGGCAGCACTGGAAGCGGGGCACAGTGATCGTTGTACGACTATTTGAACTACTTGTTACTGTGCAGCGTGTGTGGACCGTTAGAGCGATACCTATGGTCGAAGCAGTCGAGAAGAGCAATTAGTGTCCGTTCAGGCAACGGGAATTCCAGACTACCCTGCCAGGCAGGTAACTGACCTCCGCACATTCACAACAACTGGCCGACGCAGCTTGCTGGGTGCAAGATTTGCGAGACGCTTATTCGACGCTCTGTAGCGGTGAACGCTTCCATTTCCAAACTTGGTTATACTAACAAATGATTTCCTCTTACCACCCCAATAAATTTCGTTACTTTATTTGGAAGCATCCTGAATTCTGAGAGCNAATGATTTCCTCTTACCACCCCAATAAATTTCGTTACTTTATTTGGAAGCATCCTGAATTCTGAGAGCTCAATTCACCGTTACCGAAGGTGTACGAGTATGGTTTGCCATATTAATAAATGTAAGGTACCAAAAATGTTTTCCCACACCGTAAATATTTAATAACGGTCCAGCCACTAGGTCCGTAATCCACGGTTGAATTTACCCAATACAACGAATACAGATTGCAGAATTTGGCCACGAAAAAAAATCCACAAAATAATACAAAATAAAAATATATATAAATTTACAATTAAAATAAAATATATGGATGAATAATAAATGAAGTATGATGATATTTTCCACGCAGGTAATGGTTTAAAAAAATTGAAAACGTGACTAAAACCTATTTGTTTTTTTCATGAGAATGGCATGGTTTAGCTCAACAAAGCAGAACCCCTTAGCGGTGATTATCTGTTGTCTGACGTGCTCATTACCGTTCCCACATTAACGCTGTTATGTTAATGGAGACGTATCCACTTTCACAGACAATCCTGCATTCGCACCCTGAAGTTAAGTTAACGTCTATTGACGTCAGCCACTAGAATTACCTCTCATAATTATGATATCAGAAACGGTATTGGTGTTGTACGTATATTTTTGGACTATTATTTTCTTAATATTTCAACTAAGTCCATCGTCTGAGGGTAATTGTGTCGCGGTCCGTTAGTTGGGAGCCCCGATTNTATTTTCTTAATATTTCAACTAAGTCCATCGTCTGAGGGTAATTGTGTCGCGGTCCGTTAGTTGGGAGCCCCGATTAATATTTTGTTCGTGTGGTATTGGTTAACCGCTGGCTTCTATTTCACAATGCACCATGCCATAGTTGTTTAACTTCAAGCGTCGGCATATCCAGCTAATGTGCGGTAGCTGGTTGTTGGCAAAGCACATTCAGTAAACACCGGAGGCTACTACGCAACCACCAATAACGCAGGAATCTGCCAACATTCAAAGAATACACCTCCATGCCAAAAGTCATAGGGTAGCAATAGGAAAATGTAATAGTCGGTGGCTCAGCCGTACCACGACGTCTCGTAAGTACCCATGCCTGTTTCAGTTGTTCTCTGACCTCGTTGAACTGCTTGGTGACCATTTGCAACCCTTCATGGGCTTCACGCCCTTCATGGGCCTTACGTACCCCCCATAACGATGGGATATTCCAGCAGGGAAATGCACGGTGTCGTCGGTCATAAGTTGTCCAGCATTGGTTCGAGGGGAACTCTGGAGAGTTTCGACGACTTCTGTGGCTACCTCGTCCGCCCGATATAAGCCCCATCGAGCACACATGGGATGTTGCCGGACGGTCTATTCACACCCAATATACTGCACTTACTTAGAGCAAGGAGCTACAGGTAGCTATCTAGACTGCATGGAAAAACGTCTCTCCACAGGTTTATCGTTCACCTATAGAATCGATGCCACGACGAGTTGCTGCACTTCGCCGGGCTAGAGGAGGGACTACATGATACTAGATCGATCTCCCGTGAATTTTGGCATGTCAGTGTAATTGGGCTCACACGGAAAGACTTCGTCAACCTGTCAATATTTCACGGACGTTGCCCCATCCAGAAATGGAATGATAACGAATGAGAAATGAGCCCGACATGCAGAGAGGGCGAAGACGAGAAGTGTAGTCAGGATTCGGGCCGAGGCAATAAGGAGCAGTCGGTAACGAGTCGCGACGAGAGGTTGCCACCTGAGCTGGTTGTCTGGGGGTGAGTTTATAACCCGCTAGATTGTGAGAGCGAGCCCGGCTGTTACCAACGAGACTACAAGACCTTACGGGGCCGTGGTGGCTGATCGGTTAGTCAACTCACCTCCTACCAAAGCGAACCGGGTTCAATCCCTGGGCTGGTCACTCCCAGATTTTCGCGTGTGGTAATAGTGGGGAGGATGACACTGATCAGCGGTTTTTTCGGGGATCTCCCGTTTTCCCGCCCTTTCATTCCGGTGCTGCTTCATACATCAATCACCTCCCTCATCGGCTCTCAAGACATCGCTGTTACGAGACTCCCAAATCTCTTCACTCACTTACTTACAAGGCTTTACAAGCTCGATGTGACGTCACCGGCGGTAGGCAATACAGCATCTGCGTAGCATTTTTTTTTTTTTGACAAATGTAGCATAGTGTTAAACCATACAAGGGAATACCAAATACAACATTTTCGTTACGTCTATTCTATTGCTACTGAGGAAAAAGGAATGAAAGAATGGTGTTCAGATATGTTACTTAATGACGCATTCTCTGAACATGTCAACTTGCTGTGGGCCATGTGTTGATTTTCGTTGCATTTACTACACTAAATTTGTGAACAAGGAAATAATGACGTTCAGAAATATTAAACAAAAAGGTTTTTAATATAACTTAAGACTATACTTTCCTCTACATGAATGCAAATAATTTTGAATAAGTTCTTAAACTGTTAAATGGTAGGTGGGTTTTGACTTCTCGTTGATAGCGATATAATTAGATGTGCAACCAGAAACATATTCAATACCAGTGAGACAGTTACAAATACTAACAGAATGCCTCGTACCATACGCTATGGCGTGCAACCATTTATATTACGGTGGTAGAAGTCGGAGAATCAACTGCGATAGTAATCAGTATATGGTTTTAATATACTGGGTTTTCCAACTTCAACTATATACAGGAACTTCATTTTGAAAACCAGTGTGTGAGTCCCTTAAATAATGCAAATTTTTATCGCCTTCAGTAGCACTACTTGTGCGCATAATTTGAAGGACATAGGTTGACTGGTCCCCGTGATATGTCATAACAGCTTTAGTTCCTTATTTGGCGCTCTCGTACAAAAAAGGCATAAAAACCGGCTCAATGTATGCATATCATATTAGCCTAATAGATACTGTCAGCATGAAAAATGTGCTTGACGTTTGTCAAATTATTTGATAGATATGATCATCTTAACAAAATTATGTATATCTCACCATTTTGAAAAAATACCTTACCCTTGAAATTATGTAAGTTTACGTCGCCCACTGTAGTATTACTTTTGTGAAAACTTTGGTGCGAATTAGATGTTTAGTTCCAGAGATATAGCGTAAATGTTTCATTTTATCACCTGGCACTGCCTTACATAAGGGTGGCAAATTATTACCTCTATATTCATATCTGATGCTTGGATACTCTCGGCAAAAAAAGTTTAATTCAAATCGTTTCAATTGTTTAATGGTTACCACAACACTTATCAAAATTATGTATCTGGCAGCCATACTGAAAATAAGGACAGTAGCAATTACAACGGAGCCTACTGTAGCACTACTTGTGTGCAAATTTCTGTAGGAATTAGTTGATTGGTCTCCTACATACGACATAAATACATACGACATAAAAGCTCAATTTTCTAATGTGGTACTATCTTCATTACTGAAGAACCAGACGGTTATGTATTAGCACATTCCAAGTTTGTCAAACGTACTGTTACATAGCAAAGTCACTTTGATTTGTTTTGGAGATATGGCATACTAACCTAAAATATGTAGGCTACATTGCTGTTATTTTGAAAATATCTGATTATCTCCTTAAATCATTTAAATTTAGATGGATTGTAAAATGCACAAATTGCCGCCTGTATTTTGCGGGCATGAGTTAATTGTTTCCTGAGATAGGACACAAAAAAAACTTAATTTTTCATAAGGTTATATCTTACAAAACGGTTGACAAAGGATTTTATATAATAGCTCATTTGATGCTTGTATATATACTGCCAACATACAAAGTTTGGTTGAAATCGGTTGCATTGTTTCGTAGATATAGTAAACTACGCTAACATATTTATATGGCTGCTTTTTTTTTAAATGATTGTCTTGTCATCTTAAAACATAGCATATCAATTTACATGTACAGTACTACTTGTTTTCCAACTTAGGTTGGAATAGGTTAGTTGTTTCACGAGATGTAACAAAACGTAATTTGTTCATGTGGCACATTCATACAAAATGGTGGACAAAATATGCATTGGGTAGACACATTTGATTGTTGTAATACATACTGCCAGCATACAAAGTTAATTTGAGAATGGTTTCGTAATTTCTTAGATAAAGTATATCAAATTAATATATTTATATGTCCTCCATTTCAAAATAGTTCTCATACCCACTTAAAACATGTCCATTTACATGACCTGCAGTACTACTTGTTTGCCGAATCTGGTAGTAATATCTTAGTTGTTTTCCGTGATATGAGAAAACACTCTTTATTCATGTGGCACTATCTTACAAAATGGTGGACAAAATGTGCATTGGGTAGACACATTAATGATTGTATTAGATACTGTCAACATACAAAGTTGAGTTCTAGTGTATTACATGATTTCGTAGATATGGCATAGTAGTCTAGAAAATGTTTGTAAGACTTTCATTTTGAAAATAATAGTCTGACCTACTAAAACATGTCAGTTTACGTGAACTTCCGTAGTATTACTTGAGTTTCAAATTTAGTAGAAATTAGTTGATTGTTTCCCGTAATAAAACCAAACTTCATTTATTAATGTGGCGCTATCATACAAAATTGTGAACAAAGGAGGTATTGTACTGAAACATTGCATGTCTGTAAAAGATTCGTTCAGCATAACAAGTTTTGTCGAAACATGCCATATGGTATGGTAGATTTTGCAAATGAAACTAAAATATTTATAGATTTTGCAAATGAACCTAAAATATTTATATTGTTGTCATTTTTAAAATAAGGAATTTATCAATTTAAATTGCATATATGAACATGGCATACAACAGTATATAGCCAAATGTGGCAAAAATCGCTTGTGTAGTGTGACGTGTCGTCACATTTGTGTGGTGACGAGTGGTGGANGTATATAGCCAAATGTGGCAAAAATCGCTTGTGTAGTGTGACGTGTCGTCACATTTGTGTGGTGACGAGTGGTGGTTCTTTATTTTTCACTTACCTATCTCCATATTCGTCTGCTGTGTCCTAGTGATTAGAATACCAGTAAAACTCTTTGGAACTGTAAATACCAAATGTACAATATTATTGTGTATTAGGAATAAATTCACCAATCTCTAACTGATACTATTTATGGAATTCTATGTACAATATTATGAATATTTTTATGTAAGTACTGTTCACATGTTAGGATAGGCAGTTTGAATTAAGTTGGTTTGGATTCGCGGCCACTTGGGGCGCTGTACAGAGCTGGGAGTTGCGCGCCTTTGTGTGTGACGGGGGACTTGCCTGCGAGCTGGGGAGTTGGACGCTGTGCACGGAGTAAGCTTGACGTGTTGTTAACTCTCGGTTAGACAATGACAAGGGATAGTTGGCCTGGTCAAAGCGGTCATGTCAAATTGACTTTGGATTGATAGTGCCTATCATATACAACGGNACAAGGGATAGTTGGCCTGGTCAAAGCGGTCATGTCAAATTGACTTTGGATTGATAGTGCCTATCATATACAACGGTGTAAATATGTGGGTTGTATTGTGAAATTGACGAGCTATACCTTGAGAGAATTTTAATTCGTGAGACAATTTAAATTCGTTTGGTGCTTCGTTTTGATACAAGTGAACTGTCTTTCATTGCTTATTGGGACCCTTGTCATGGAGAACAAGATTTCACCGTACCTCTTAGTTCTGGTTGCCTCGTTGCTGAACATCGCCTCGCCCCATTTGTCGACGAATACTTGCCAGCTGCCAGCGAGTTCTGCTGTCCATAAAGGCAGAACATTAACCGTTGTTGTATGACTAAAGGCATCTACTTTTAAGGGGAAAACACTGTATTTTACCATATGNAAGGCAGAACATTAACCGTTGTTGTATGACTAAAGGCATCTACTTTTAAGGGGAAAACACTGTATTTTACCATATTCCCCGAAGGAAATAAGTAAATGTACTGAGTTTTGAAGTTATGGTGTGGTGTGTAGGAGCTATCGCCTTTTGTGTGCCTAACAAGTAACTACTCTTAACCTAAAAGTACCTGTTCTTAACCAGCTTCAGCTTGTGAAAAATTTGGAAGGAGTCTAAAGTGATCACTCCACGATGTCGTTAGTATCGATAAAATGAGGGTTTGAGGACAATATTACAGAAAAAGAATATACACACAATCTATAGACAGCCGTACCAATTTTTACCTTTTTTATGTAGATAAACGTGGATAGTTTATTATAGGATTGTGTGGTTGTATGAATTTAATGTAAACGTAACCTGAATAAAAGTAGAAATAAGCTGCTGGCCAACAAAATCGTTTGTTTAATTTTTTTGTATACTGTACTGTTGTATTGGTATAGCAATTTTAAAGTAAGTATGTATATATTATTTATTCAACAGATGCCCTGTTGATAATGAGTACAAAACGGCCAATAATGATATGCTTGTGTTGGAGCAGAACTCAGGAAGGAAAAAGTGTTAGTGATTAGGTTACCGAGTGTTTACTTTCTCACAGAGCGACCCAGTTTGAGATGAGAGCCAGCACAGCTCTGTAGTTAACGAGATGTAACATAAAAACTTAATTTTTCATGTTTCTCTATCTTTACAAATGGCAGATTAATAAAATTATAACTTTCTTAATGCAGTGCTATCATCATGCACTGTAATGTATCACATTGGGTTTTAATCGGCTAAATGGTCCCATAAATATAACGTAAAAGCTTTATTTTTCAATTTTTACTATCTTAGAAAATGGCGGTCCGTTAATATTACTTTCTAAATTCAAATCTTATATCATGCACTATCAAAGTACCAAATTTTGTTTTAATCTGTCAAATGGTTTCTGAAATGTAATGTATATCCTAAATTTCAATAAAACTCTCGCCATTTTGAAAATATGTATCCGGCATCATCGAAAACTATACAAATATTATGTCCTTACTAAATACTGTGTGTGTGCCTGGATTGGTGATATTCTGTTATCGGGTTTAAAAGTTATTATGGGGGATATACATTGCAGACATTCGGGTGATTGCACAAGCCTACCTTCCCTTCGGAAAGTAGGCTAAAAAGACACATCCTCTAACTATATGAATTAGTTTAAAGATGTCCCTTAATTGTTTGTTCTGTAGTTAAGAGGCAATAGTGTTTAACGAATGGGTAAAATGGGGGATGCATTGTAAATATAAGCTCTTTGGAGTGCACTGTACTTTTTAATATATATGAACTTTGAAATAATTTACAGGAACTAACTAATGAAAAATTTAAGTACTTTCAGTAAATTTAAATAAGATTACTCTAAACAAAAAATAATGTAAAAATCTACTTTTTGTAACGTATATGAAACAGTTGAGCCACAATGTAGGCTTAAACAGCTATCGTTGGCTGTTTCTCATACTTATATACACACTATGCATCTTAAGATTGTACTTTTTTTACTGAATGTCCATAAGGTTGAAAGAGAAACGTCTACTGACACGTGAAACTTTGTGTGCCCGAAGTGTTCCCGTGAAGTAGCGTTTAACCTGTCATTTACTCTCTCTCTCTCTCTCTCTCTCTCTCTATTTATTGTCAGGACACGCAAAGATTTGCACTTTAAACAATCTTGGTTATCTCCAAGGCACTTGTGAACACAAAATTAACAACATTGTGTATTATTACATTTCAAGCTACATTATAATACTTCAGGACACATGTATAAACTTACTAAGCTGCCAGCAGTACTGGCCACCTATGTTAACGTACTATTAGTGACGTCACTCCCCTGGGTAGAAGAGGTTGTGATGCATTGAAATCTCGGTGGCAACGGATCGGTTCCTTTCTCTTACATTTCCCTAAGTAATGTGTTGAATATATGGCAGTATTATCAAAGTCTCTCTGGATATACAATTAATTGTTGGTAAAAGGATTATCGAGATGGTCAGTTAATTGTGAGAACTTTCCTTCACCCTGTTAATTCAAACCTGCCAGGTTAAGGATATAACAACGTCGTGGGTCTCCTTCGCGGGCTGGCGAGTGAGTGAGTGTAAAGATATTTGGGTGGCGAAGTCTTGAGAGCCGTTGAGGCTGATTGAGGTGAGTATGGGGCAGAGCTGGAATGAAAAGGCGGGGGAAACGGAATATCCCCAAGAAAACCCGCCAACCAGCAGCGTCGCCCGGCGTGATTCCCACATGCGAAAATCCGTGAGTGACCCGGCCGGAGATTGAACCCGGTTCGCCTTGTTGGGAGACTAGCAGTCTAACCGCTCAGCCACCGCGGCCCCGGGGCNTTTGGCTGGTTTCATGCGTATCAGATGTTCTGTACGCGAATCGCAAATGTTATGTACGAGAGCAACCTACTTATGATTGGGACTGTTAAATACTAGAAGGTTTTTTTCACGAGTACACGTGGCCAAAAACCAAACAAGCACAGCAGATGACCACATAAGATAGTGCACTGAGAGAACAGCCAACAGAATATTAGTTAGTGTGGGGCCAAAAATATATTTAGTTTAGCGAACAAAACTTGAAGAGCAACAAAATTAATTTGTTGATATAATAAAATACATGTATAATGAACCAAACGTCTGTGTTGGGCCAAAATAAATTAAGACTGTCAACCAAATATTCCGTTGAATCAACTGTATATATGTCTTTGGCCACTCATTTGATTGCCTTCATTCGAAAACATAGCTCGAGAATTTGTTCGTATTTTTTTTTGTGACAGTTAGGACAGTTACAGTGTTCGCTAGTGCATAAATTGATACTTAAGAATGTTGCAAATATTATAATAAAATTAGTTTAATTGGAAACTAAAAAGAAAAATTGCGAAACTTTAAATATTCAATTACTCACGTTGTCCAGTATTCTAAGTTTATAATACTTGAAAACATCCCAATTTGATCGACAGTCACTTTAGCTGATGTTGCTATGGTATGTGACTCGGGCGCAGGCGATCTAGGTTCGAATCTCGACGTGGCTTCCATTTTCTTCATACTAACCGAATTTGTTGAATGTAGCAGATCAAGTCTTTATTTCCACCAACCATATCTTTGTTTGAAGTAACCAAACCGAAAAAAAAGTTATTATTAGATTTTAGTAATTACTTCGTTCACTGCACCTATAGAAAAAATTAGTTTCTCTTCAAAAACGAAATTTATTGCAAAATTGTAATGCAGATCATGATTTAACATGCAATCAATTCCTTTTAAGGTATTTTAATTTTTTTTCCAAATGCTTCCGCTTTTTTTTTGTTAACATGTGAAATAACTTTTTGTAGCTAAGTTAATATGCATCGTGAATGCTTTTCTCTGCAATTTGAAGTGGTTGATGTAACAGAGGTCGTATTTCTGTAAGTATTTAACAAATTCTGACATTTAATAACATTTGTATTAATCAAATATTATCACATTAATGTTAGGTTTGGTTTGGTTGGGTAAGGTTGCGTTAAGTTCATTTGCACAGTGAGCCGTTGCAATTATGTTCGTGAATTTTTGCATTCTTAGTCACAATTTGTGTAAAAGGCAGCTGGAGACCGGCACGTGGTTACATAGCGAGTTGAATACGTTAATCAAAAATATTACGAGACTTTATAGTCCAAAATGTTAATGTTTACGGCGGCCATAAAAATATCCCCTTTCTCCTCTTTGTTTTTTTGATTTTCGGGTCAAATAATTATCTTTAATTTTTGAGTGTCATGATTACGACGGGCCACGTTAGGATTTCAGATATTTCAGAACTGATGTTACAAATAAGAATTCTGATCGTCGTTATTAAGGTTATTTCTTTATTGCAGCAATTAGTTTTGTATTAATTCCATCTTGTTATTTTAATATTCTTATCTTTATACACTGCAAATTATTACATTTAATTTTAAAATTAGATAAGTTTTTTTTTTTAATTTATTTAAAAAATTAAGTTTGTCAGTAAAAATAAGCATCTGTATCATGCACTTCTTAATGCGACCACGTGTTGTTTATTATTACTACTGTAGTCTTACTGTAGAAGACTTTGTAATTATGGTGCCATTGGGAAGTAAGGATTTTTCATACGGGATTTCTTAGGTGAGTTAATCACAGCTATGAACACAAAAAGTATTACATTTTTCTAACGCCAAAAAATTTTTTTTTTCAAATATACACACATACATATAAGTGCGGTAAATTGTGCGACTGAAATGGGTTGCTTCATTTTTTTTTTTTTTCGTTGTTAGGTGTATGGAATGAAAGAATTGTGCAGCATCCTTATAGTCTGGGAATATGTCTGAGTGTGAGTGTGTGTATGCGTGTGCGTGCACGCGTGCGTGTGTGGTTAGTTGGCGCAGTTTCCCGTGAACAGATGTAGAGGCGTAACGATTTTCTGCACCGACTCTAGAACGAGCTGTGGGCGTTAATTGAAGATAATTTTCTAGGGTCCCATTAGCGGCGAGGAGCCCTTAGCCGACGACATTTCCGAGAGAGTCAACGCCGGTCGAAGAGGGAATTAGCGACCGGAATGAGTCACTCCAAAACAGAGAGAGGAAGAGAAAGAGAAGGCGAATAGCTGCTATCCGCAAGTCATGGTATTCTGAGGTCGAATAGTCGTCGCGTAAGGTAACTCTGCCTTGCGACGCGTACAAGTAGTCATAAAATATTGTAGAACCATCTGTCTTCTGAAAAGTAGCCGTAGCACTTACACGCGATGGGGCCGATTTGCAGTGTCACAAGTTGTGTGCTTAACAAGGAAGACTTCGCAAACACTTGCTAAAACTAAACAACTGAAACAGCTTTGACTTGGCCAGCTATTTAACTTAGTATAGTCCATTCGCGGTTTCTTCACACTTTTTGAAACAAACCTTTGAAAAATTACCCTATGTATGGCGTGTTTTGTTGTTTTCTAAATATATCACGTATCACAAGCATTTTACGCTTCTGCTAAAGAAAAATTACATTATTTTTGTTAAAATTTAACTTTTACTTATATTTTATTTATAATATTATATAAGTTAATTTTTAATTAATACAAATAAGAGCAGTGAGAAAATTAATGTAGTAAGAATTAGTTCTTATGCAAAACTTATTACACAGATTACGCAACATTGTGGTGCATTGTCCCTGGAGTGTAATTTTTTTAGACCTAGTTAAGCTTATTCTGAATGAGGCGGAGGCATATCCTGTGGAGCAGAACATCTGTAGATATTTGCAGATCTGTTATTACTTCACCATTATCTTAAATATATGATTGGGGAGTAGGCCTTTTCACTTTACTAGCAGCCAGCTCATACACCAGACCAAATTGATTCTCATTTCCGGCCTACGTGACAAATTCTTCCCATGGCTTGGTCTTCTTCTGCCGAACCCTAAAGAAGTACGCTTGTTTCTATTGCTTATGTGTGCGAGAGAATTGCTGACGCTCTTCTCTCTGCAGTCTGTGAAGTTTTCTTCTCTCACTTTGGAAGTCTTTTCTCTCTGTATCCAGATCCCTGTCCCACCATGACAGGCTTGGTAACCCATGCGTTGACTTCTGAAGGTTCTCTTCACATGTGTCCTGGATGACGTTGGCGATAGCTGCGACTCTTGTTTCCACGTCATATTGTTGCACGTCATCTTCTTAGCATACTCAACAAAGCCCGATCAATAGTAGGCCAATAAGCTGTTCTGTAGATGTATCTGACTTCTCTCTTCATATTCGAAGTTCGAAGTGCAACTAGTGTATGGCCACTAGAACTTTCAACTAGTTCTTTCCCATTTCCGACGTAGTCCTTTGCCTTAATGTTCATGGCAGTTATGTCTATATATGTCTCCGTGTCATGTGCCTGCAATACATAAGCGGGCTATTCCCCTTCTTCATTAACCACATCCATGAACTGGCTGACATGTTTACCGGCATCATCGGTCATAGGGGAGTGAATGAGTTCTGATTTGGCATTTACATCCGTACGCATTATTAATGGCTTATTTCGGAGTGTTTCAGCCATTGTCTCCCTTAATGCTTTATACCTTCACCACTTGAAGCCTGTGCATAACTCAATATGCCAGGTACTTCTTTTTCTGTAGGCCTTAAGCCAGCACTGAAGGTTCCAGAAATTTCCTGATCAGCCTGTTGTAACATTCCGAACAATTTTCAATTTTCTGTAAGCACCTTATCGAACAATTCCTGCAGTTGATTAAGGCGAGGGACAAGCCACTTGGTTTGTGTGCAATTTATCTTGAAATTTTTGCTCAGCAGCCAATCCATCATACCAGAGGCTAACTACTTGTCCTCTCCATGTGTTCTTTTTTGACTATTTTCAATTCGCGGGATAAAATTGAATCACTCCCAGAGTCTGTTTCCATTTCGTATTGCTCGAAATGCAATTTCTTGACTTTATAGCGTTCAATGCCTTTTGAAGATCCAGGAACATGAGCCACTTCTGCTCTTTTATTCAGCATACAAACAAAATTTCCTTAACTCGCATATACACTATCGGTTTTGCTACAAGACTTTCAAAAGTAAATTCCCAAAACTCTCTTTCCACCATCCATGTACAAACACCTGCNCTATCGGTTTTGCTACAAGACTTTCAAAAGTAAATTCCCAAAACTCTCTTTCCACCATCCATGTACAAACACCTGTGCACAATTTTATTTGTTAGCTGATTAATTAAGTACTGCCTAAATGACCACGGAATAGAATATATTTGCAACCAAATACGACATACATCCCAGAAAAGCTAAAAAAGCAAGGAGCGTAATGAAATTAGATCATGCATTTGCTCGACGTACCACTAGTGATACATGTGTTGCATCTGTAGACTTGCAACAGGATTTATTTTTGCCCGCACTTACTCACAGCCAGTTGTTTTATCTCAGACAGCTGTCAACATACAACATATGTGTGCATTTTGGGAACAATAATGTATCATTTATGAATATGTGTCATAAGGGAATATCCGGAATGGTAGAGAATGAAATAGCTTCCTGTATTTTGTACACAATAAAGAATGGTGTAACCAGCATACCCAAAGACAAACTTATCATGTGGAGTTACAATAGTTGCGGGAAAAATGAGAATAAGATGCTCCTGTTTATTTGGTTAATTTAAGAGTTATCGGAGTGTCTAAGAGAGATGAACATAAGTTTTGGGTATCTGGTCATTCTTTCCTGTCATGTGACAGGAACATATATTTTTAGTAAAATTTTAAGAAAGATAATAAAAAATTATTTTTAATTTTAATCTTAATTAAATTACCATTGGAATTAAGTATTTATTATGTTACCCCCTTCCCCCACTAAATACTTTACTGCGAAGAATTATGGACCGTCACTAAATTCCATACTCTTGTTTTCAGCATTGTCCGCCAGAGCATGCTCGTGTGGGAAAAGTTTATAATGGGAACAATGTCGACCCTCGGCACAGCTGCTGTGGGTACCAGGGCTTGCCGGGGCTAACATTTTTATAGGTCTAGTCGGGGAACGGGTTAACTTCTCTTCACACGCTGCAATCAAATGAAATTAAACTTGTAAAAGAGCCACCCATGCAACCACCCAGGAGCTTGTACTAACAACGCGCAGAGGAGCTTGCTCCGGTGAAGAAGATAGGAGGTTCCACACAGTTTCTCGTCTGATACCAGAGCTGACATATCGCTGTATCAACCCTCGTCTTTTAGCATTCTTACTGGTAAGTTCAGAAATTTAATCACATCAGGTCTCATGATATTATCAACCGTGAACGTAATACGCAAATATTTTACAGCGAATTTTCAAATCTGCTCAAATTTGGAGTATCGGTTTGGGCCAGCTAGTCTCTGGAGGAATATGTAACCTCATATCATATCGTAGTATTACTTTGCTTTTTAATTTATATATTTACCACGGATCTAATTTGCAAAGGTGTAAGCTCAGTTCCCGTGACGCTACTGTAACACTTCGTTTGCATTCACCAAATATTTTCAAAGACACGAAAAGAATGAATATTTGAATAGTAGAGATAGTGTGGTATATGCGTGTGTAAAATGTGGCGTGGCATTTCTTAGTGCGATAACTTGTAGAGGCATGCAAGACCCTGTGTACCTGTAGGACCTTCACCTGCAAAACTCCGTCGTACACAGTCTCCTTCACAGCAGCGTGCGAGTGTACTTCAGGATGCGCATCCGCCATCGTGCCAGCAGCCATCACCTCCTAGTATCGTGACAGGGTCTGGGTTGGTTAATGGCAATGGTTTCGTAGAGGCTCAAACTGCATTCCATCCCAGTCTAAAGACCTATGCCCTCACAACGAGAGCGGGAATTCGAAGGATATTTGCACATATTTAGTTCGAATAGGATATAATATCGCTGTTAACTCTCCACATAATCTCACCACCAATACATATTAATGTATGGCTCGAAAAAGAGTCTGAAAACCTGACCCCATTTAATGCAAGAAGGGTATTCGAATCTAAATGTAAGATAAATAAAATACTGTAAAACGTGATGCTGAAAATATACGCCACGAGAAAAAATCACTCTAATAGTGTGCTTGAGGGAAAACATTAACGATAAAATCAATCATTGAGTGCTTCGTCCCCTTTAAACATCATGCTTACCTCTCCCCTCCCCCTTTTTCCCTTTTTCAAAGGAAAATATATTTTTTTAATTTATCGTAGAAAAATCATGGGCCGTGTACGGATGCGTTATGCAGCTTTCTATAAGGCAATCATGGCACGAAAAACTTAAAAACAAAGTTAAAACCACTTCGCTACCCCCGCTGTACGCGATATGCACAGTTAAGGATATCATGCATCCCCCCTCACAAAGGCAGATTACTGACGAAGAGTAAACGACGCGAGAAAAAGTTTTAATTTTCTCGATTCATCTGTCGGAAAGGCAGTTGAACCCAACAGTTTTCCAGTGGAAGATATCGAGGTTACAGGAATTTGTCGGCCGAGAATCAGTCAGCTCATCACTCAGAATGGTGAAGCGGTCGTCCATAGGATGATTTTTCCCCGTTTAATTCACAGATAAAATACGTGTATACTATATATATTTAAAATAACGTGTTCGCACCCTGATAAAATGCTCATACTCTGTCCGCACTAGCAAGGATCCCTGGCAAAATATAAAACCTGCAGATACCGTCGCCTATGCACTAACATATATTTATATTAAATATAATATGCTTCAGGCATATCATTTTACATAAACATATAATATGCATATTTATTACTATATAATATACACATAATTTTATATTCCCATACAATAAGTTTATATATATTTATATTAACAAATAATATGCATATCTACTTATATTCCCATATTACGTGCATATATTTTTATATTACCACATAATATGCGTGTAGGCATATAAAGTATGCATTTTTGAAAGTATCTGCCANACGTGCATATATTTTTATATTACCACATAATATGCGTGTAGGCATATAAAGTATGCATTTTTGAAAGTATCTGCCAGTTTTATTTTTCTCCCGGGTTATTGCTGGTGCGAACTTAGTATAAGGGTTTTCTCAGGGTGCGCTCACTTTTTTTTTAATATATATAATACATCTGTATTTTCACTCTGAATTAAACTGGTAGAAATCTTCCTATGGACGACCCCTCCTCCATTTTGAGTGATGAGCTGACTGATTCTTCTCGGCCTACAAATTCCTAGTACCTCGGTATCTTCCACTGACTGAAGAACTGGTGGGTTGAACTGCCTTTCCGACAGCTGACTCAAGGAAATGGAATTTTTTTCTTCCGTCGTTTACTCTTCTTGAGTGACCTGCGTTGAATAACATTGGGATTAAGTGACTATTTAAATCACGAAAAT
>NQII01015526.1:0-16553 GCA_002778355.1 Clitarchus hookeri
ATCGGGAAATACTCATCGAATTAAAGCAAAAATTTGCACACAAGATGTATTACAATGGATCACGTATAAAACGTAATTTAAGTGGGTGAGATATTTTTTAAATAAATTTTTAGGATAAATTATTGACATAATTTAATCATATCTACAAAACTATTGTAAGATTTTTAAAAAAAGTTTTTATAATTATAATACTTCTTATACATATCATATATGCTTTTATAGGGCCTGTTTTTAGGCTTACCTAAATAGGTGATGCCAAACGAGAAATCAACTCTTTTATGCCATATCTTAAACAGTCAACCTATTTCCACCCATTTCTGCACACAAATTGTACTACTGTAGGCCCTGTATACCTAGAAGAACTAAGTGATTCACATACTTGTTTTCAAAAACATACCTCTGTTGATATTTCAAGTTGCTGAACCCAGTCCACCAAAATTAATACATTTGTGTATTTGCAATTTTCTCACTATGATTGGTTTTTGTTTCTGGTTGCATTAATAATGTTATTGCTATCTACGATACATCGAAACCCACCTACCGTCTAACTTTCTAAAAACATCATCAAAAATGTATGCATGCCTATAGAGAAAAGTAGACTCATGAGTTATATCGACAAATTCTTGGTTTTTACTATTTTAGATAGATTATTGTTCCGCAGTGAACAACCAAAAAACTAACCGATATTTTTTTTTAATTCACAAATTGGGTTCCAATCTCTTTTTATTTATGGAAAAAGGTTGATAACCACTTTTTTGTGTTTTGTACTTCGTCGAAAAATAATCCATTATCAAGAAACTCAGAGGATTCTATTTCATTCTGGCTGGCTGTGTTGTTAGCAACAAACTTCTGCTTCAGTTACACTTTCAAGACGTTTTCGCCCTTCCACTTAGAATATTGGCCACAAACCCACAAACATATATATCAATATATATATATACACTATGGCCAATTCAGATGTTATGGTAACTATTGTTTATTTTCCGAAAATGGTACCAACACAGGAAATGTTCTATGTACAGGTGGAAGTGTACAAGTACGTTTGAAAGGAAACACCACATGGGGTATGGAAGCAGGCATGTCTGGCCAAGAACAAAAGCAAAAATAGCTTCTTGAAATTACCGGTTAATTGATTTATTCTCGTACATTCTGAATACACTCATTTGAACCGGTAAATATCGTACATGTACAAACTGTTTATCATCCTTCAAAGTGNAAAGAACAAAAGCAAAAATAGCTTCTTGAAATTACCGGTTAATTGATTTATTCTCGTACATTCTGAATACACTCATTTGAACCGGTAAATATCGTACTTATACAAACTGTTTATCATCCTTCAAAGTGCTCTCCAAGATTGTCCACGGTTCGTTGTCAGACGGGAAATACCATCGCATGCATGATATCCGTAAATTTGCGCATCCTCTCGTCGAAATGCTGTGACGATGTCTGCCTCATAGCAAGTAACGAACCGCGGACAACCTCAGAGACTGTAGTGAAGGAAGTTAAACAGCGTGTACCCATATGATACCTACCCGTTCTCAAGATTGTATACAGAATTTCGAGAATATAACAGTTAAACTATTATTTATAGCAGCCATGATATATATTAAATATTCTTCATATTTTTTAACGAGGAATCACCTGTTTTAATTTGTCAGTAGAGTTTATTTTGATGCTGTAAATTTAACTGTGACGGGAAAGGAGCTGAAGCTGCCACACACAAGCGGAGATTACAAAGAGACAGATTTATCTTTTAAAGGCGAATGATTCATTCAGTTCCGGTAAACACAACTGTGTACACAACTAACAGGAATTATTTTTGCCAGTGCTGTACACTGCAAGTCTCGATACATATCGATATTCTCTGCAGGTAACTGATTCGCAAACCGTGTAACCGTTCTACATTGTGAATTATTCTTATTTATGTAAGGGATACACCTTGTTGGCTGTGATAACGAAACTAGTGCTGCCTAAAGATTTGCGTATTATTAACATCTGAAGCTATAAATTAACCTAAGTCTTAAAGAGTTATATAAGAATAAAAGAGTTTTAACATTATTCGCCGCTTGATCCTGTTGATATAGCAATTGAAGGAAACTGCGTCTTCGGTATCCAGACCCAGGCGAAGAATGCGAAACACGTTAAAACTATATATATTAAAAAAATAAAGCACCGAAGCACTAGCAGATATTTTCTACTTGTCAAACAGTATCAGACTACGGTTAGTCATATATTACATCTGAGTGGCTCGACATGACTTGGTCCTCACTCGTCAACACCTTATATTGTAACTATTACTTGGTGAAGCTACAACCACTGTCAGTAAGTTCTTATGCTGAATGGTGCCCCGAGTGTATGTAGCCAACCGCAACCGTGACGTTCAATAATTTCTTGGACTGGCACCTTCAGTGTAGGCAACCATGCACGACGTCTACCAACTTATTGACTGTACTACGTATATCATATCCCTGGTTAGTGTATAATGTAACTAAAATTTTGTCACCACAAACAATTCCTAGTCATAAATAATTTAGTGTAATGGATGTTCGTGGTGAAGTAAATACTTAATAATAAACCTTTGACTAAAACCACTGTTACCTAAATGCATATTTTTTGACTGATATAATGACAGACATGAATCCAATAAAGATGGTAACGGTAGAGTGAATGTAGTCCCTTAACAGACGAATGGAGAGAATGACCAGCCCATGCAAATGTTAATTTTAGGAAAGGCGCAATAATACAATGTGTGCATGTATTATCGTAGATATTACGGCGTTGGCAACGGAAAAATTTATATATTTTTATTTGAACCAAATACTTTTCAAACTGTAGAAATTATCAGTGACTACCTTTTCCTAAAATAAAATATTTTTAATTTAAAGGTTTTTTGCAAAATCACATTTCAAAATCATAATGTCACTGATTTTGAAAGGTACAAATAATGAAAACCTTCTAACGTACAGAAATAAGATAACTCACTAAAACAAAATTCCAAGAACTACTTTAAGAGGTCTTTAAAATTGAAGCCGGAAATGTATTAATATATTAAAAAAATTAATGAAAATAACGAATTTGTTCTATTATTAAACATGACATCAAATTAATCAGATTAAAATCTTTCAGAAACCCTTTTGAAATTTCCCGCAAATTGTTTGTTATATTTTATATCTACATCACAAAAACACAAATATTTTAACATTGACTTGTAATTTTGCAAAAACCATGGCGTCCAAATATATTTTACCTAAGTCTGAGATAATCACATATAATGGTTACAAGTTGAAGAATATATGGTTCAAAAATAAAATATTCGATTAATACTTCATATATATGTTTATGTATATATAAATATATATATATGTGTATATTATGATCTTGTTATATTTATGGTGTAATTTAAGGTATCTTAGAAAATATAAAATATAAGTTAACTGATTGAAGCTGTGCTGGTTTCACGGAAGTGAAGTTTATACAAAGACACATAGGTGCAGCATAGACATTATTGTAATAAGTATTATAATGTGTATTTCTTGAAGAAAATTACAATTCCTAAAATGTAACAATGCCTGTTCACATCAAGAAAATAAAAATGGAAGTTATTAGATTGTTAATGGTCTTTTTTGCAGGATTCTAGTACATGTTGTTTACGAGCTATCCTAATATTGCAAATATAAATAACTACACATATCTGCTCCATTGAACTGCATAGTTACTAGGCTGCGATGTACATATTTTTGTGTAGATTATGTTTCCTTTACACTGATGTAATTAAACCTCCTTGTCATACTTTGTGATAGTTCTTGCTAGCTAGACATAGGACGTGCTGGAAGCTGGTACTTACCAATGCTGAGAGAGCCGACATGTCAATGGTGTATGGCGAATGTAGGAAGAATGCTGTTCGTTCTTGTAATGTGAATGCTGAACGATATCCCAATAGATTTCAACCATATCGACAATTATTAGCGAACCTCTCTAACAAATTACGGGAAACTAAAATGCAACAGAAACAAAAACGTGGTCAGAGCAGAAAGTGAATTTATGTTCTAGTTGCTGTTGTTGTAAAGCCGTAAGTTAGCTCCCATGAAATCGCAAGAGGGAGTGACATGAGTCAGGCAAGTGTATTTCGCATTCTGCACCGCCATATGTTCCATCCGTGTAATATTTCTCTCCACCAAGAGCTACATGGAGTCGATTTTGAGAATCATGTTAACTTTTGTTCATGTTCATTAAGACACGATACAGCAGGTTTATCATGAATCTTGTTTAATTATTAAGCAACATTTACAATTCATGGTCACGTCAACCTAAGAAACATGACCTATTGGTCAGTAAACGGTTCTCACTGGCTTCGTCAAGTGGAATGTCACCATCCATGGAGAGTAAACGTGTGGTGTAGAATAGTTAACCATTATCTCACAGGCCCTTTTTCATAAAAATAACACTGGATCCCCAAAAGTATATNGTGTGGTGTAGAATAGTTAACCATTATCTCACAGGCCCTTTTTAATAAAAATAACACTGTATCCCCAAAAGTATATCAACCTTCTAAGAGACGAAATTCCACAGATGTTAGAATACCTTCCACTGCAGACTAGGAGGATTCTTTGGTATCAGTATGATGGTTGCCCAGCGAAAAGTGCAAGATGTACTACAACTTAACTTCAGAGATTGTTTTAAAATCATTTAATTTGACGAAGCTNTGCCCAGCGAAAAGTGCAAGATGTACTACAACTTAACTTCAGAGATTGTTTTAAAATCATTTAATTTGACGAAGCAGACTTGTATGTAGGACTGTCCGTTCTCCAGACCGGAAAACTTTAGATCTTTTCTTTGGGAATGCTAAGAGTCACTGTCTGCAAGGACACACCGACCACACTAGAAGATATAAAGGAACATCTGCCTGTTCTGAAATTTCTGCTGAAATGCTAGGACATAACAGACTGGAAGCTTGTATTGTAGCTGGTGATCTTCATTTTGATCACAGCATGTGGAGAACTATTTTGTCTTTCTTGTGTGGAATTTATTGAATTTGTTTATTCCTTTTTGTATTTCTTAAGAGAGTCCTGATACAAGGTACAGTAATATCACATACATATATAAGATATAAGATTAGTTTTCTTGCACATTCAGAAGAATACCACACATACCAAAACAAAAAAGTAAACATACGAACATCATAGCATAGAAACTAAGTATTAAAATAAAGCAGACAACTGTAGGTTTTTAAAATTGCTGTATTACGATAGCACTTAAACTACTTGAAATAAAATCCTGCAAAAACCCCCATTAACATTCAAATTTATTGAATTTTTATTTTTTTGATGTCGNCAAAACCCCCATTAACATTCTAATTTATGAAATTTTTATTTTTTTGATGTGGATAGGATTGTGCCATATTAAAAACTGTACCTTTGTTCCAAAAATACTTATAATAATATTATAAAAATCTGTGTCTTGGCTGGATTTATGAACCTTCAACTAAACTTAATTTCTTTAGTTCAGCACGTCGATAGCATCATCCATATCAGAATCATTTTCACCGCAAAGTTTAGGTAAATCTTCCTGTATACTGCCAACATATAAATTTAAGTTGGAATTATTACATGGTTTCGACATTTTACAAATTAAATAAAAGTAACCATATGGTCGCCACTTTGAAAATAAGGGCTTGGCCTATTTAAAATTAACCAGTTTTCATCACTTGCCATAAAACTAGATAATAGCCAAATGTTGTAGTAGTTGGTGAACTGTTTACCCAGAAATGATATAATCCTTATTTATCCTTTTTGCGGTTTCTTGAAAAATGGCGAAACAGGTTCCTTGTAGACAATTTAATGGCCGTAGTACAAAAAATTTTTACAATTCATTTAATTATTTTGACAATACAGCAAGTTAAACTAAAATAAATATTACATTACATACAGTAAAAATACTTGTTTGTCATATTTGGTAGGAATCCGTCAATTGTTTCACGAGATATGATGTAAAAACTCCTTTATTTCATATGGTTCTATATAAAAGAAATGAATGATAAAAGTAGGTACACGATGCTTTTAAAAATTTTTCGATAAAAAAATTTATTGAAACTGGTTAAATGGTACGGTAAATAAACCAAATAATATAAGATATTTGTGTGACTGCCATTTTGAACAAAGTTATATTTTACTTTAAATCGCATACATTTACATGACCTACCATAGTATTACTTACCTGCCAAATATGGCGAGAATTGGTTTTAAAAGTTTTCGATATATAATATAAAGAAAATTTTCATGATCAAACTACAAAACTTTACAACATTTCAACCAAAGCATAATAACGATTAGTATAAAGGTATTGAGAGGCAATTTATCAGTAATTCGAGTAAATGCACCAGAAGACCGACGAAAAGAAGATTCAGAAAAATTAAAGAAATTTCGCAAAGAGCCTTATATAAATTAAATAAAAATGATTATCTGATAACAGCAGGTGATTCTAATGAAATAGCAGGCAACATCCCAGTCACAAACACTATCGGTTCAAAAGGAGAAAAATTATTAAATAAAATGGATGATACTGAAGGAGTTTTCATTAATTAATGAGTTCAGAATAAAAAAGCCTTTTTCATACAGAAACAGATTCATAAATATCACATGCCAACTAAAGGTTTTGCTACAATTATAGGTAATATATTAAAAATGAGAAGACTTGGTCACTAGTGCAATATACAAGAGTGTTTCGAGTTCCTGATTTATCGTCGGACTACTTCCTAGTCGTTCAAAAGTATAGCTACTTAAAATATGGAAGAAGACAACTCCTAAACAGAAGCTAAGCAATAATTCAATATTTAAAGTACATCTGCTTAAAAGAAGAATGTACTCGACTAATACATCAGAAACGACTTGAAGACAACATATTTTTAATACCAAAATCGAATAAGGTGAACCAAGAGTGGAAAAATATAAAACAAGCCTTCACTGTTAATTCCACGTGAACACGCTACTGTGCCAGCTGTAACCATTCATGAAGTTGATGCAAATTAAATACGACAAAGTTCATGCTAACTTCAGAGTGATTCATCCGTAGTGTAAGAACCCAATATTTTTTTATTGAAGCACAGCGATACGGGCGACAATACCACTCGTGCCCAGTGCGGCATCTGCCCTATGCGCAACACGTTGAACCAGCGCAGCGTGCAGTGCTTCCAACGTCACGCTACTGTGCAAATCGTATCTGTAACTGTGGGACTATATTACACAGGATGAATAACCCACAGCTGTAACTACGACTGTACAGTTTTACTTTTCTCATATCTATAAAGTGAACTGCGCTTGCAAGCTATAAATATGCGATATTTATTATACCATTTTCACGATTTTTAAGTACGATGTATCTGATTAAAACACACACGTGCGGGCTTATAAAGTGATATGTTTTTTGGTACAATGCTGTATTTTTTGATAATTATTTAATGAGACAGGCAAAATAGATAGGGAATATATGTCCGAGCGCAGGAATAGGGGAAGTATAATGCAAAATCCGCCTGCCATCGTGGTCGACGACACAGGCGAAATTCATGGTCATCGGCTTTGCATTGCCATATTTGTGTACATTTGTTTCCCCTATTTGAAATGTTTGGTGTGGGGACGTAGATCTTGACCCCAGTGGCTTTGATATCCATGGTTTTGAACTTCGATAAAAATTCAAAATTTATAATATTGTAAAAATTTGAAGTAAACATTAAATTACCAACGCCAACCACAATTTTGAACGTGGGTTACCTTGATCTTGACCCCAGAAATTTTTAATAAGAAAAAAAAATTGACAAATTCAAAACAAAAAAAATTCTAAAAATCTTGGAACTTATTACATTACTGATTCATATAATCATGTTAGATGTGGTTACCTTGGCGATAAGCCTGGTGACCTTGTAAAAATTTATTAACTTATGATAATAGAGAAAAAACTCCATATTGACCCCCACCACAATGGTAGATGTACCTTGGCCTTAAAAAATAAAAAAATCTATTAATAGAAATAAAATTTTAAAGGATTTACGGAATTGGATGAGTGTCTTTCTGCAAAACAGCAGTAACCTTCACTGATATGTTTTCATCAATTCTTCAATAAATCTCAAGTTTTATTTGTAATAATTGGTACGTGGGACTTGTATTTTTCGCTTAGAATTTTATCAATAAAAATTCAGTTTTAAGTTAAGTACTAAAATTAACTCAGAATAGTTAAGATGATTATAAATGTTGTTTACCATGCGTAACGGTGGATTCACACACTCGCAGATCACGTAAATAAGACTGAGTAGAGAGCACTAACAGCCAATAACACAACGTCTTACATGTCTTCAGCGATAGTCATGTGGCGCATGAAGAACAAATATGTACGAATCTCAACTTTTTCCGCATTGCCAACGCCAACATTTCCTACATTTCAGTGCTTGGTTTGCAAATCAAACAAAATGGTTGTCATCGTATATGATGTTTTAAGTTTGACGTATATAAATCACGTAAATAAAAGACGGTGATTTTTACAGACAACCAAAAAATAAAAAAATGTGTTAAAGGAAACTGATTAAAAACTGTATTATTGGGAAATCACAACATCATTTTTGAAAGGCACGAAAACTCACTTTCTGGCACCGGATGGGCAAATCCTACAAAGATTGGAATGATGGGTACAGTTATAACGCAGAAATTCTAGTGATACTATAATTCACTCAGCTCACTACATCTGGACGGCGTCACCTGAGAGTGTGTGAATCAATCATAAGAGATCTAAACGAACACATTTCTTGTATCTGCCAATGAAAAGGTAGCAGTCGTGGTAGCCTGAGTAAGTTCAAATAATGAATTACATTGAGGATCGTGGTCAGTCTAAACGGGTTTACAAAATGAAAAAAAAGTTAAGCATTAAAGGTAAGATGCAAGAAGTTGGCTCCAAAAACCATAACAGACAACGATCTTTCCTGCTAAGTTTGACAAATATAAAAGCATTTTACAGCTTGTGGCTGAAAATCACAACATATATAGGTATTTGTATAGTACCATTAATTTTGGGGTTGACATTTTTTTTGGAAGCATGTCAACAGAATTTGTTCTTTATTTTAATTTAAAAAACTAATGTTAATGCGGTCATAGTGACGAAGTGGCTAGATCACTCATCTTCAAAAATGCGAATTGGGTTCGATTCCCGGCAGGGTCACTCACGATTGTTGCAGATGGTAATTGTGCACGACGATGTCGCTGGCCGACGGGGATATTCTCGGGAATCTCCAGTTTCCCCCGCTCTTGCATTCCTGCATTGCTCCATACTCACTTCGCTTCACCCTCATCAGCTCCAGACCTTGTTGTTAAAGATTCGACCAAAGTCTTTCCACACCACACCACGAATATTTGCTTTGTTTAAATGTACGATCCTATGTGACTATAAAATATTGCAACATCATTGTGTTTACTAAGATTTGAAACATGGTGATGGAAAAACTTTGTATGTTCTCCTGCTTTATGCTTAAGTTTTTAAATTTTTAAACCTCCTTGGGTATTCTGCGACGTTGCGCTGCTGGCATACAAGGCCAGGAAAACAACTTAAATTCGTCTCCGCAGTCGCTCGATTAATCGTCGTCATGAACTGCTCTCGCGGGCTCGCTGTCGACCAGCGGCAACCATGATCGCAGTAATGGCAACATCAGTCCTGTTGACAGCTCTGCCAACACGCACTCACAAAGTAAAACGAGCACACATTTTCTCTGATTATCTAAAACAACATTTCACAAAAAATTTTGAATGGTAATGACTTGATCATGTAAATAGAAACTTTATTTAACATTTATGTTTGTACAATATGTCTTTATTTACGTAGGAAATAACCTCGGTATGGACAGTGATGTTCAAAACAAGAAGTCTATTTGAAGGTATGTCGTAAGTTCGATGGTTTCAGAGTTTTGGCCCAGTGCCACAGTGTCCATTTTTGGCAGTCGCTACACCCCTGTTTAAGCACAGACTGTGGTAGATGAGAATGAGAGTGGAATTAATGTTAAAGTAATGGATCCAACGTACATCGGCCATGAAGTGATTTTGTGGCAGCAATAAAANCTGGTAGATGCGAATGAAATTGGAATTAATGTTAGAGTAATGGATCCAACGTACATCGGCCATGAAGTGATTTTGTAGCAGGAATGAAAACCAATACTAACTAAGATAACCCGAGATGAATACTTCTGAGGTAAACTAATTATATTGGCTTCTGCGTGTCTAATATGTAATCTTCAAATAACAAGATATATTCCGTATATAAAATGTAAATATAAAAATTTGTTGCACATATTTAATTTTTTTAAAGTATTAAATATTACTTTGTGATTACCTATGCTCCACGTGATAGCGCAAGGAATTAGTTTAATTTGTGAAATTTGATGTCTTTATAACTAAGACAGAAGAACTTTGCATTTCACATCAAATTATTCAAAATATACAAATAATCTTTTTTTTTCTTATTCGACGAAATTGTTATTATATACAATGCGATCTAGTTGAGCAATGTTTGTTTGACTAGAAATATATAATTATTATTTACTTGAGGTTCAACACCCTTAAAATATAAGAACTTTCAAGATAAGTTTGCAGAAGTATGCTTTTATTGGCATTTGGTTATATTCAGCAAAAATATCGTACCTCTCTTGCAATAAAATTTTGATGTGTATGCTATGAGGGTATAAAAATTTAAAATGATATTGTGTGGTGATGAACGAAAATATGTTTTATGTTGTGTATTGCCTAGAAAAATAAACAACTGGATTTTGTGACACTATGCTAAATTACGCATGATGTAAAATTTTCACGCATTTATATAACGCCTTTGCTTGAAGATATTTTTTCACGTTACACGCTATGTTAGAGTCGTTATAAAGAGTCTCATGTCTTCTACCCAACACGACGAACCGAGTTTGATTCCCAGCGGGGATGTTCCTTGATTTTGGCTTGTAAGAATTTTGGTTTTTTCACTTTTTTTTATAACCATCAAATAATCTACGGCGTAAAATTTCGTAAACAGTAAAGCACATGATCGTAAATATATCTACTATTTTATACAGTTTTTGTGTTGAATTCTCAAAAAAAAAAGACAACAGCGGAAATTTTTTGAGGGTGCAAAATTCAAGAAAGTAATAATATTAATAAAAAAAATAAAACAAAAATTAAAAGCATCACTAAACAATCCACTTTTAACAAATGTAACTCTGCACTCAGTTATAATAAATTTATGTTATGGAACAAAGGGCATAGAGGTTAAATCCTTAATAAGATAATTTTTTTTATTTATTATGGAATTTATACTTTATGCATAAAATATAATATGTTGTGGAAATCCGCCAAACATATGTTAAACCAGATATTAAATCATTTTTAAAAAAATTATTTTTTTATTTGCTGATTTTCTACAGAATTAGAAACTCATATAATTTATTAAAACAATTCAATTATCTGCTATAAAATGATGCTAATCAAAACGTTTATCACATAATACGATGTTTTATTTTCCTGCATATTAAACAAATTACCTAAGACCATATTGCGGGATTATCCTACAAAAACCTTATTAGTAGCATTGTAGTGAAACCATTGTCCATCAATGCGTTGAATTGTGATAATGGTGAGTCATAAAAATCGGGTCTATCTGTATCAGGACCAGCACATAAGAAATCGAGGAGACAGACATAGAGCATAGTAAAGGCTTCTTAAGAGAGAAGAAACCTGCCGCACTGAAGGATAGATCCTCGCTGGAGAGCAGGTCTAGAAATAGATCCAGCTGATGGTACGCTGCCTCCTCTAGTTGAGGTTCCAGGAGTATATCCTGGATGATGTCCCTGGTCTGCCTCGCCTCGTCAGTGCAGGCTGTGCTGGACCAGACCACAGCTATGGCCTGGCCTGTGTACAGTAAATACCAGATTATGGAAATACACAAATGCCAGCATGGAGGGCTGTCACCATTTAAGATGGTTCTTGGAATAACTGCATTAAACATGGAACTGATAATATCTACGAAGGTACAGATCAAGAGAAACAGAACTGTTAGTCCAAAAATGCAATTAACTTGGTAAACAATTTCACATACTTTTTGGTATACTGCTATGAAGTGAACAATATGTGATTGTGTATTATTTAGTCTAGGATGCATTAGGACTTCACTATTCAGTAACTCTCTCGTTGACTCTTGTGACATTTGCATTATTCTTACACCAGTTTGGGACCTACCTGATGCCATTGCACCTATAATGTTGAGACTTATTGTGTTTTGCGTCTGAGATAAATCAAGTTGAATAATTACTTTATTTAATACGTTTAGTTGATCTCGAATACGAAGCACATAGTTTACCCAGCAATTTGTTTGTGCCAGAATCACGATATGTACAGCATAGAAAAAAAACGACAACGGGTATGAAAACAAATCATGGTATTGGAAGTTTATCCTCATGTCCAAAGCAAAGAAGATCATGCAGCTAAACATTGATATGAACAAAGCTGAATAGTAACGTGAACAATTTATTAATTGTTTGTTTGGCTTTTGTAACAACATACGGTCGACATCCTCTAGCATATGTATTATTTCCTGTCGGCGCCTACAACTTGATAGATACGTGATCAGAGTAACCAAGCATGTGGCGCAAATGGCACACAAATAAATTACGGCCAAAACATCATTGGTACGTAATTTACTTTCTTGAGCTAGCAAAAGATAAAGGAGAGCAATCCACGTGACACTAGTCAGTGCTGTGGCCAGTACGTAGCAGACTGTAGAGGGAAGTCCTTCCATAACCACTGCAATTCTTGTGGCAATCCTCTGAACGGCGATGGCAATAGTTTCCGGCTTAGCTGTCTTACGAAGTGCTCGAAACATCTTGGATTTGGGAACGTATTTGTTGACGAGGCACTGTCAATTTTAACCTGCAAATAAATAATATAATCATTAATTTAAAGCCGTATTTATAACAACAATTTATAACCTACAATACAAATGATGTTTTTGGGACATGTTGCATTTCTGCTGTTTGACTTTTCCTTAAGTTAGTAGGTCACAAAAATTCGTGACATTCCTTTTTGTATCATAAACACTTGTACGAAAAATACTGGCTGATAATTAACATGTTATGTTCAAAACCCATAGGGGTCGCAGTGTTTTAGTAGATAGTCTGATGGCATTTTACAAAGGTGAACGGGGCTTGATTACCGACGGTATAAATACCGGGTGTTCACATGTGTGGATCTTGCTGGACGATGAAGCTGGTCAGCGTGTTTCTTAGGAATCGTCCCTTTTTCCCATCCTTGCTTTCCAGCGCTTCTCCATACTCACCTCACTTCACACTCGTCGGCTCAAGACATCAATATTAAGAGCAACCCAATTACCTCACATCCACTCCAATTAAAAACAGACCTTTTGATGTAACACTTTCCGAAAATTTGTTATAGGAACACCTGTCTCCATTCTATATCTTACTTAGAAACAATACATCGATAATGAGTTGCAAAATTTAATTAATTTGTAAAACGTATTGTGCTACTCTCTTCTCGTGATAATTTTGAATATAAGAGAAGGTGTTATCCGAGATCAAAGTGTAATTTTAACTACTAACACAGCTTACCATCTGGCTATTCAGTACACCTGTGACTCATTCAGTGTAACTGACCTAAGCATATTCTTCCTAGCTTCTTGTCATCCACACTACAAGAAATAGTAGCTAACAAAATGTACACTGATATGCTCGTGCTCCTCAGATAATCACACCATGTTTTATTGCTAAATAACATCACCTTTAATGATCAGGAGAAGAAGCTTTCGTGACTCTGAGAACGAAGCAAAGCCTGGTGCGGAATAATTCCAAAAAAAGCACTTTGTTAAAAAGAACAAAATTAAGGAATCGACTAATATAAACGCTTGAACGAATGATATAGTACGGTTTATATAAATATTCACTTTGGTGACCTTGTTTTTATCGCATTACAGTGATATTATTGGCCAAGAAGCGAGGGAAGAGGCACATTCTACATACGACCGCCGACAGCAAAACAGAAGTGAGTTCGATACGCCATAGTGTTCTCTAAAAGGACAAGTGCTCTCTATCTCAGTAGAGCATGTGATTATGTAACTATATCATGAAATATGACTTCTAAGTTATATAATGAAGTAGCCTGGTGAAGAATGCATTTTGTTCTGCTAACCGGATGTACAAGTAACAAAACTTTTATTAGATAACACATCATATTGGGCTAGTGTATGTTAAACAATCCTAACTATATACTCATAATACACGTTTTATGCTTAGCTTAATTTTTAATTACATTCATGATCTTATTGTTAATAGCAAACGAAAAAATATAAAATATTTAGGAAGATCTACATTAATTTGGGCCAGGATTTTGATCGAGGAAGAATATTTTGCTACTACAGGTAACTGAGTTATACTCCAGAACGCTTAACGAGCTTCATCTATATTATAGAGGATGCTTACTGCAGTGCTTTTAGAAACAGTCAAAAAATTACTCGCTGCAAGCTGCCTCAGTATTAGAAAATTTTCAGATAACAAATCACTACCGTTTTCCGAACTATATAAGAAGAGAACAATTAATGGCACTGATAATGATCTAATTTTTTTCAACCTCTCCAATAAGCGGGTGGGATATGACATACTTTTTATGGTAAAATACGTTAATATTGCTATTCCCCATTAAAAAGAGCTTACAAAATATTTTATATGTGTAGGGACTTCAACCAGCCATCCTCCACACTTATTCTGTTTTTGTTGTTGAGATGTGCTGAGATAGACCCAGAATCAACTGGATGTTAGGAAAATAAATGCTTAGAAATGTAGGATGTGATTCTTTATGAAAAATAAAGTGGGGAATAAACAGGATCCCGTATATCTAAAAGGATATTAAAGTAGATATGAGCCTATAAAAATTGGGTTTTGAAAATGTATTTTTGCCGAATGACTTGTACAACACCTACAAGGTCTGCAGCAAAAAAAGGTGACTTATGCGTTCCATTTGGCAAAGACACATGCGTAATGCTGACCATCATAGATTTGTGCGCACTGTTCGGCTTGAAGTAGTGATACGTCAGCACACCAACAACATACCCTTTATTGTACACGCTGCCTAGCGCGCCAAATGGGCGTGTCCCATTCAACAGTGTGGGACGTACTTTGGTTGAATCGCCACCATCACTACTGCTGGCTGAAAGCATAAAGAATTAAGTGAAAATACGTTTAGAAATCACAATTTTCGAAGGTTCGTATGTCCTTTAACATTTTGTTTAAGTATACGGTGTCCTTTATATTATAGACTTAATTTTTCATAAAGAACTGCCTCCGGCAGTTTGGGCGTATTATTTTCGAACAGCATGCATAGAGAGACAAAATTGTTCTTTGTGCGAAAATCGTCAGAGGAGAAGTATGTTAAATAACTCAACTGCAGTTGCATACCATATATAACAGAAATAATGCCCCAGTGACCATCACCTATATCACCAGTCTACTAGTTGACCCAAGCTATTGATTCCTATTCTATTATAAAACTGAAATGAAAATAAAATAACATTATTTAAAAACGCATATCATACGCTGATATTTCATTTCAATGAATATTTACCATACTGATCTCTAGAAATAATAATTTCCAGATGTGTTAATAAGATTGTTATTTCGTTATTACTTATGTCATGAATTAAATATTTTGTATAAAATATAATCTGTGCAACTGGGTTACCATCAAATCGAATATTATACTGAAGTTTCTTCTTTAATTGAGAACTACTATTTGCTTACATCANGCAACTGGGTTACCATCAAATCGAATATTATACTGAAGTTTCTTCTTTAATTGAGAACTACTATTTGCTTACATCGAACCTATATTTATTATACATTTATATACGATTAATACTTTATGCTGAAAGAAAGAAAACAGTTTATTATATTAGTGTGTTGGTGTTTCGCTTTCTCAATAAATATAAAAATTGTGAAACATTAGCTGTCAATATTAGGGCATTAATGTGTGAAAAAACTAATTAGTTAAATAATTTCATATATTTAATGTGGATAATTAAAAATTTTAATAAAAATTATATTTCCTTAAAAGCTAAAATCAACCAAAATATAAACAATCATACAGTAATTTGTAACAGTTATCCAAAAATATAAACAGAATAAATTGGTTACTTTTTTAACAATGGGGGAGAAATTTGTGTTTAATAAACAGAAACAAAAAAAGAACACTCTTGTAATTTTTAATGATGGCATTTTAGATACCTATTAAAATATAAGAGATTAGTACACTTAATGATGTCACAAAATGGCAGACGAAAGAGACCTCATATGAACACATGTGATTGTTCTAATATATACTGCCGGCATACAAAATGCAGTTGAAATAACAACATGGTTCCGACAATTTAACACACTTAGTTAATAAAGCTATAAGGCTAACATTTGTTGCAATTAAATAATAATGTTAAAATTAATTATAATCTGCATTGATAACAAAAAATTATAAACTATTTTACAAATG